>JAMQMW010000458.1:0-17580 GCA_024115155.1 Thelonectria blattea
GTGGAACACCCACCAAGGTGACGCCGAGATTCGCCCACGAAATGGCACCAGCTTCAACGTGGGATTTCCCTTTACAAAAGCCTCCCCTGACGATGATCCGTGGCACACCATCTCCCTCAATTGGACAAGAAACGAAGACACAAATTCGAACCACCCACTGCCATTGGCCCCATTCGGAAACCTGTCATTGGATCCCCACGCAACGGGCACAGACGCCACAAGGGGATTAGCGCGATACCCACAGGCCACTTCCAATCTCGGTTTAGTTGGGGCGGATTCGATCTATGACCAATGAAAAGACTTGGTGTGGGGTTGAGCGGTTTTTTATCAGATTGATCACGGACGGGAGGGAGGTGGTGAGCTGTGGCAGAAATGCGACGTTGCTTCTTTGCTTTTTTGGGCAGGTTTTTTTTTTTCTTGGTGAGAGGTTAGGCCGAGGATCGGAAGCATTTTTGGACATGTTCTGATGTTTTGGTGAGAGAAGCAAGTGGACGTTGCCGTGGTTGGTTGAAAGCCACTGACCGAGGCAAAATTTGAGGCTTCTCGTTAAAGTTATCAGATCCGCCCTGTGCGAATTGAGTTGTACACGGAGTCGCACAGTTTTGAGTTGAGGAGGTGTTGGAATGTTCAATTCAATCCAGCTTTATTGCTAGGAATTCCAAAAAGGTCTCTCCTTCTCGTCCTCAATGTGGTCAGCACCTCGAACACAGAGAAAATAGCCCTGGACCCTCCAAGCATGCTCATCTCATCCAAGGTGACAATCCGCTCCAGTGGAAACCATGTGACCATCCCGACTTGTACCACGTCCGTATCCCACCGCGTCCCACGAAGCTGGTGGGTGGCAGTGGGGGTTTCCCAGAAGCTCTTAGGGGGGTGTATCCTTAAAAAGAGTGAAAGACTTTCCATGCTCTCTCCTCGACGGATCCTCTCCCACGGCACTAGACCAACAACAACGCACGCAGCATAACCCCAAGTCCAGGACACCACTGCCGAGCCGAAAGACGCAAGAAAAGTCTGCACTCCGGTAGACTCCCCCTCAACGTGCTTCGGTAGACAGACCCCCCAACCGATGCAACTCCAGACGCCGCAACTGCCACTAGAGCGCCCGACGCAACGGGACCGTCTGGGAGATGATTGCGCCGGCGTAAACAGACGAGAACTCCCGAGCCCCAAAAACTACATCACCTCTCGCCATAAACGTGAATATCTTCAAACTTCGCTCTCTCCCTCCTACACTCCTCCTCCCTCCCTCTCTCCCTCCCCCAAACTACCACAATGTCCTCCCCCCTCCCCTTCTCCTCCATCCCCGCGGACGAAACCGTCCTCAAGCTCCCTCACCCATACCGCACCGAATACGCCCTCACCCAAACCCCCTCCTCCTCCTCCAACACCTACACCCTCACTCCCAAACCCTCCCCCGACTCCTCCCCCCTCCCGTTCCCCCTCCACAACACCAACCTCACCTTCTCCGACCCCGTGCCCCTCAAGTCCAGCCAACTCCCCCCCTCGGGCAACAACAGCGCCTGGGCGCGCGCCCGTCGCTCCCCCTGCGTGACCTGGACCTGGACAGCCGATGGCGACGAGGCCGCTCCAACCCTGGCACAGGCGTGGCTTCACGTGTACGCGCTCTTCACGCTCTGTCCCGGAACCGAGTCGCTGAGATTGGAATTACGCGGGAAAGACGCGAACCTGCTGGGCAGACAACTAGTAGACGTGCTCCTCGCCGTGCAACACCCCCTCCGCGGCCGCGAAAAGCGCCAACCACCCAGTTCCTCCGATGAAGCTCTGGTTCTCGCCCTGCGTACAACCTTCTGGCAAGGCGCAGCCTCCCCCTTCGGCCCCCGCCCCATCTGGCTCCCCAACTCCTCCCCTTCCTCCCTCCCGTCCTCCACGCCCCTGGAAACCTTCCCGCTGACGCCGCACTACAACACCGTGACCATCGCGTCGGCCAACGACGCCGAAGACCCGGACCGGTGTCGCGAGTCGTGGCATCCCGTGCGCGCCGCGAAGCCCGCTCCGGGGACGGTCATGTATAGTCGGTGGATTCCGCATCTGAAGGAGACGTTTTCCATGGTGGCGATGGATTGCGACGACGAGGAGCACTTGAGGCTGTTTCACGAGTGGCAGAACGATCCGAGGGTGTCGCAGGGGTGGGAGGAGAGCGGGACGGTGGAGAGGCATGTTGAGTATTTGAGGGGGGTGCATGAGGATCCGCATGTTATGGGCGTCATGGCCAAGTTTGATGATGTTTATTTTGCCTATTTCGAGATATACTGGGCAAAGGTGAGTCATCTCGATCTCCCCCCTATACCCCTATCTCTCCCCCCTATCTCTCCCCCCCATCTCTCTATATACGGAGTACAGGACTAACTGAGTCCCCCAGGAGGACCGCCTGGGAGGCTCCTACCAAGCCTCCCCCTACGACCGCGGCCGCCACTCCCTCGTCGGCGACGTGCGCTTCCGCGGGCCTCACCGCGTGTCCGGCTGGTGGAGTTCCCAGCTGCACTTCATGTACCTCGACGACCCGCGAACGGAAGCCGTCGTCGGCGAGCCCAAGGAGACAAACACCACCGTGGTCATGTACGATTTCGCCCACGGGTTCGGCATCGATCGCGTCATCGACCTGCCGCACAAGAGGAGCGCCTTCTTGAGGTGCTCGCGCGAGAGGTTCTTCCAGTTGTGTCCGTTTGGGGATAATGAAAAGGTCGTTGGGGGGTTGAGGTTGGGGTTGGTTCCGAAGTTGTAGGCTTTCGATCGTTTCTATGTTTGGCTGTGTGTTTCTAAGGGATATTAAAATGTATGTTGGTTTGGCTGTGGTTGTGTGGAAGGAGGCCCGGCGGGATATTAAAATATAGATAGTCGGCCTATATCGACTGGTAGTATATAAATGGAAGTTTGTCTTTGGTCTCAGAAATAATACAGATGGAATGGACAAAATACAACCTACATGGTAGTAAACCATCAAATAATCCAACTGCCAAGACACCCTCTGTTCTATGCGTAGACTATTCTTAGTCCCTCCTATCCATCCCTACCTAGTCAAAGCGTGTATCATGCAGCTCAGGAACCAACACGAACCAACAGCTCCATACGAACCAACACACCACCGTCACATGTGATTATACATTAAGCCATGTCTTCTTTTATTATCAATCGCAGTCTATTTTATAAAGTACTTGCTCTTTCCAATTTGATCCTTCAACTTTTCATCCTCCCTATTCACCCCCCTATTATACCTTGAAACATCTCCCACACCTTAAACCACCTCCCACCTACAACTTGGATGTATTCCCCCTCTTCTTCAAAACCTCATTCCCCAACTTTGCCATCTCAAACTTTCGCACCTTTCCGCTCCCCGTCAGCGGCACGCTCGCCGGAACGTCGTCCTCGCCCAGCCAAAACACGTGCGTGGGCGACTTGTGCTTGCCCAGCTTCTTGCGCACCCAGTCGCGCAGCTCGTCGTCTCCCGGCCGGCTCTGCGTCTCGGCCAGCTCGACAAACGCCCCGACCACCTCGCCGTAGTGCTTGTCCTTGAGGCCGACCACGATGGCTCGCGAGAGGGACGGGTGCGCCATGAGGCGTTCCTCGATTTCGAGGGGGTAAATGTTTTCGCCGCCTAGAGTTGGACGTTAGTAGGTGCACTCCATGTAAGGTCATCTCATGCCTCACCTCGAATGATGATGTCCTTGAATCGCCCCGTAATGGAACAGTATCCCGCCTCGTCAAACACAGCCTCGTCGCCTGTGTGCAGCCACAGCACCCCCGAGGCATCCCGCACCATGACCTCGGCCGTCTTCTCCGAGTTGTTCCAGTATCCCGCCTGCAGCTGATAACCCGCCATGCACAACTCGCCGCGCACGCCCACGGGCACAATGTTGCCATCGCGGTCGACAATCTTGGCCTGGGCGTGCGGCATCAGTGTGCCCACCGTCGTCAGCCTTCGGTCGATGGCGTCGTCGGTAAAGGCGTTGAAGCACGTGGGCGACGCCTCGGTCAACCCGTAACTGCTCGTGAACTCGGTCATGCCGAAGCGGTTGACCAGCAGCTCCATGAGATATCGCGGCACGGGAGCACCGGCAATGATACCAGTACGGAGAGCCTCGCAGTTGAAGTTTTCGGGCCACGGCGCCTGGAACAGCGAGTCGAACATGGCAGGTACGCCGTGCACGGCGGTGCAGCGCTCGTCCGAGATGGCGCGGAGGGTCGCGGGAATATCAAACACCTCGGCCGGGTACACCACCTTTCCGCCGTGGGTGATGACGGCGAGCAGGCCGAGCACGAGGCCGAAGCAGTGGAAGAGCGGCGGAGGACAGCAGAGAATGTCGGCAGGTGTGAGGCGCATGCGGTCGCCGATGAAGCGGGAGTTGTTGACGAGGTTGCTAGGGCGAGCGGGTGAGTATATGTCCATGTAATTTGCACATCTGGTGTAAACTCTGGTATACACTCTAACTTACTGGTGCGTCAGCATCGTCGCCTTGGGCAGCCCCGTGGTGCCGCTCGTAAACTGCAGGTTCACCACCTGATGAGGAAGCACCTTGCTCATGGCACGATACAACCTCTGATGGCTCGCCCGTCGCCCCGAGGCCACCAGCTCATCGTACGTGGCGTACTTTCCCCCCGCGGCGTAATCTCGAAGCATCACCACACGCGGCGACGTCTTCTTATTCTCCAAGGCCTCCAGCAGCGGCGTCTGGTCCAGGCGGCCGATGCGCGGCGTGGTGAAGAGCACGCGGCAGTCGCTAAACTTGAGCCCGTACATGGCCTCGGTGGGCGTGTAGGTGTTGTTGAGAATCACCAGGATGGCCCCAATCTTGGCTACGGCGAAGAAGACGGCCGCGTACTGCTCGCAGTTGCCCGCCATGATTCCCACGCGGTCTCCAACGCCGACGCCCATGTCCAGCAGCGCTTGCGACAGCGCCGAAGACTGCTGGTTGATGTCGTTGTACGTCCATCGCGCCCCCGTCCACGGGATCACGATGGCTTCCTGGTTGCCGTGCTGGTACGTCTGCAGCTCGAGCAGCTCGCCGAGCGTGAGGTCGACGAGGGGAGGATCGACTGGGCCCGAGAGGAGCGAGAGCTTCTGCGTCGTCGGCGCCGGGTCGGGCTGTGGGAGGATGCGTGCTTCGGTCGTCATGATGGCGGTTGTGTGAGGTTGGCGATGCTGGGTGAAGCTGCTGCGTGCCAGAAGCAGAACATGAACTCCGGACCTCCCCCCATTATGCAATCCCAATGCCCGCCACCGTCATCAAACATGACTTCCACAATGCGCGCAACCTCATCCGACCCCCGTCTTAACCCGTTTTTGCGCCGTCCAGACCCGCCGCGACGTTAGGACGTGGGCAGCGTGGGAGAATGGGAACCGAGGGCTGAGAGGAGTGAGGATGTGCCTGGAGTGCCTAGAGTGCGACTCAAAATGAGCCAAGTGGGAAAAAGATTGGTTCCGGTGCGGCAATTAAGTCCAGGGGCCAGGGAGGGGCGGTCCGAATGCCCTTCTTGTTCGACCATTCTCTCCGTCTCTTCCCACCGCGTCTTGGTGTTGACGTCCAGTTCTTCTTCTGATCATCTCCCACGCCCAGCCTCCCACCGCCAGTTGCCGACTCGCTCGGACCCTACATCTCTCGGCTCTTGGGGGTCCCTGAGATCCTCATCCCATGCTCATCCCTCGCCCTGCTCCCGCCTGGTCGGTCTTCCGCCGTGCCGTCGTCTTCCGAGCCAGCCCCAACTCACACGCCCCCTTGGCGACACCGGTTCTTTTTTGCGCTTCCAGGTCCGGGGCTCCTGCAAGACGCGCGCTTTCTTTTGCGCCGCGTCAACGAAAAACCGGTTGGAGCATCCGTTCTCGGTAACATCTAATCTGATCCATCAGATAAGATGGAGCCCACTTGGACTCCAACCGAGATCGGCCACCAACGCGCGAAGAAAATTCTGTTGCTGCTAGAGACACCCCCGCGAATTGCGGACCTGGTGAAATGGATACTGAGAGGTACAAGGGAGGTACTTGGCGAATTCGAGCTGACGCTCCCACGCGTTCATCAAGGCTTGCAAGGGTGATTTGAGCTGGGCACGATGAATGTTGGTCGGTTTGGGTTTCGTGCACAGATTGAATACTGCATCTCCATTGTTGAATATGCGCAATATGCTCATGTTTCTCATATCCGCATCATTCTTTCCTTCCGCTTCAGCTTGCCTATACCCTACAGATGCCCAATTATCGCTCCTTCCTTCAACAACATCCACTATCCGGTATGGTGTAGTGGCTAACATTTCGCGCTCTCATAACCTGAGAGATCAGTTCCGCGGAGCCCAGGGTTCGATTCCCTGTACCGGAGTTTCTTTTTGCCCCTTCACACGCGAGTTTTTGTTTGCGTGTGGCCTTTTTGAACATCGAAATTCGAACTGACAGAGGCTGGTTGGTTGGTTGGCCGGTAGTGCACTGAGAGAGAATAAACTCGTACCCCTTCCGTCTTGCCAGGCAGGGTCGAAATCCGCTCCAAGTGGTGGTTGGTTGCGACAGTGCTGGGCGGACTGACTGATTGATGGATCGTCGCGGCAGTGGGATATGTCATCAGTGAACTCTTAGGCTTCCTGCCAAAGCATATGGTAACAGGCAAAGAAGACTGATAAGACGAAATGGAAACACTACGAAGCAGGGCTTGCAACGATGGTACGAACCTTACTGTAGGGTTGCTGGCCCCAATAAGACAAGAGAGATAAACAACCTACCTTTTTTCTGGAAAGGTATATAAATGATCTCATTAAATCCCTTTCCATCTATATCCGAGGTGTTGGGGGGAGATTGATTGAGACTTACAAGGTGGACGGGAATTCCATCCGGTTTCTTGCTAGCAGTCTTCCGTCCAGTGATTGCACCTCAATATCTAATACTCGTGAAAACTTTAAGGCGCTGGTTGCTATGCTTGTAATGGTCAATGCCGGAGGTCAGATGACCCAGAATACATATTTGCTTGACGATTCTTGTGTAAAGGTGAATGGATAGTACTGGTCGAAATTACCATTACTCACAGTAGCGGAATAGTCTGTTGACTACAATTTCATCAGAAGAGATCTGCATTAATATCAGCTATAGAGTTGCTAGGAGCCCGGTCGTCAGACTCTTATAGCCAGTGTCATATCTCGACAAAGTATGGCATGCTGCATGCTGGATGCAGTCTGCCCTGAACGTCGCAAGATTGAAAAGTCGTCGAGGTCGCCTAGGGAGACCCTAAAGAACCACTGAGACGACCCAAGCGAAGAGAAGCCCTATCGACGGTACTCTAGGAAGAATCTATTGACCTATTTGCGCCATATGTGACGCTTAGGGTTGAAGTGAAGATTAGGAAGTGTCGGAATGTTCATGAAAGATAAAGCACCCATGGGCGTAATAGCAGAAGAAAGGAGACTCTACATGACACAAATTCACAGCCAAGGAGATTTATCGGCCCAGTTCAGAAATATCCCTCAAGCTGGTCTCTGATGTATGGTACCTGATTCGAGTATGATTACTGCTAGTAGAAACAGTCTCAGGCTCTTGAGAGTGTCTTTGCATGTCAGAGGCAGTCCCGAGAAGACTTGGTATTTGACGGCTTTCTCAGCGAGTCCGACCAGACAGCCATTCAGTGGCCCTTGGCAAGATTAAACTTCCTGGTCTATTGTACTAATTTTCGAGAGTTCGACAACAACACATTGCTGCATCGTGGGGCTCCTCTCGAACCCATCGCGAACAACCCCTACGAGGCTTGTCACCGTGTCTGATGCGCAGCGAACAAGTGCAGAAACTTCCGATACCGAGAATTTCATTGTACGTGGCTCATCTTGGTCGGCGGCTGAACTATCGTCTCCTGAACTTTGCCCCAAGTGCCCAGTTCCCCGTTGGTGTGCATGACATGGTCTTCACTTCCCGCAGCATCGGCAACCTTCAGGAAGTCGTTACTTCTGGCAACTATTATAGTACGTCCTTGCATAGGGGGCGGAGTGGTGGCCCGTGATTGTGACTTTCCAGGTCTATGTAAACTCAACCTAAAAAGGGCATACCTGGCTCTTCCGGCCTTTGGCGAGGAACCCCAAGAGGACGGCACCTCACTGGAAAAGTAACTCTTTCAAGGAAAGCTTGAGTACCTTCCTCTCCAATAATAGCCTGATCGACCTTGATGGGATACTCGAGGTCTCTTCTTGCGGACGAGATGCTTAGGCAAGGAACAACGAGGCCATAGTGCTTACGTGTTGCGACATCTGACACTCATCCGGTGCGGTGTTCAAGGTCATCGGCTGAGATTCTGAGTTGGAAAACCACGTGCAATGAGAATCGTTCGGCTTACTTCTGCGTTCGATTAGGCGAGACTGGAAAGCTGTCCCAAGTCCAAGGACCAAACGCCATATCCGACTTGGCCATTTCACTTACAAGACGGGCCGGCTGGCTATGTTAGCATGGCACGAATAAGAACGTCTGCTGCCCTCGTATAGATAGATGGCGTCTAAGTTTCATTTTAGACCCTGAATGAGAATCGATGTATCGATAGCTTGGAGCTGCGTCGTGGATTGAGCTGCGGCTGTGGGAACATTCGACCTGTGTCACGACCTGCTTGGTACAAGACATCTCAAACGTATACATCAATTTTCGGAAAGGCAGAAAACTTGTTGACCCCATCGCATTTTGGATACATAATCAGAGTCTGCCCGGTCCTGTCTTGACCTTCCGGGGAAGACACGGTGTTGCGTCTCAACAAGGAATGTCTGCGGCCCGCACATATTTATGTACTCCGTACGAAAGTGCCCATCTACGATATGGTCGCACGCAGGCTCGTGAAGTGAGTGAGGACGTCTCAGCGTCTCATCAGACGTCATTCCGGGGTGGCTGCTGGGTCGGTATGTGAGAACGGGACGGGAGGTCCATCACAAACAGGGGAACATCGGGTGTGGGGGTGAAGTCATGAGGATATGTAGATGAAAGCCTAACCCGTATTGTCCTCAGTGTGTCGTGGTCTCAAAGTCATGCGGTGACTCGAACAAGAGGGCATATCGCATATTGCGGCTCGGTGAGCGGATGAGGCGTAGAAACGGGTCGCGGTAGACGAGCCTATGAGAGGCGAGGAGATAGTATCATGGCCAAACGGGGGCTTCTGACTGGTGGAAGGTCGTGCAACGCGGCAGGCACATTCTCAGGTCGAAGCTGCGAGTCGATAGGGTCACGAGCAAAACTAGCAATTTGCTGCATCTTCGAAGATGAGCCAGAAGTGGTCGTGTGTTCGTTTTGTGAGGAAGTCGGGACCTTTTCTCAGTGGGGGAAGGAACAAGCCGACGGCTGGACCCCACCGAATTCGATTCGCGGATGGATGCCTCAGTGCCGGCGTCCGGCAGGCTTCAAATTCCCTGTGCGTCGCAATTGCCCTGATTCGCAGTGGAGTCCTGCACGGAGACGTAATTGTACAGCGAGGACACCTTACGGATTCAACCTTTTTGCGTCCCTACCCTGACACCACCAGATCGATACACCCAAAAACAACTTAGCTACACTACCATCAGCTACGCTCATCAGCTTCTCCATCGGCCACGGGAGGGGGCGCAAAGGCCCGAGTGTGGAGTGCGAGGTGTCACTCTCTGCGACTCACTCCCTTGTTGTGGGTGACCCTCACGACCCCCTTCCTCACCTTAGACTTTGCCCAAAGACTCGACCTCTCCGAAACGATCCTTTCCGCGAACCGACTCCGCTCAATGCCCGAGGACAAAACGTCAAAGGGCACACGACACCGTCGCCACCATTCCCCCCCTCATTTCTCCCGATAGTCCCTCCTCCGTCCCAGACTTCCACCAAGAATCTGCCGCTGAATCCTGCAAACCCGCTCAACATCCATCTCGACGCTCATCCGGCCTTGGCGGGCGAGGAGGGATTGTCAATTCTGTCGCCGACGAGTACGAGCTCGTTGATTACGAACCCGCCCAGGAACGTCGTCGGGCCGCCGAACGCGAATCGAGACGAAAAGAGAAACGAGACGAAAAGCGCCGCTGGCTCGAGGAGCAAGACGAGATGAAGTTCTCCCACAGCCTTCAGTTCAATGCTGTTCCCGACTGGAGCAGCTACTACATTGCTTATAGCAACCTCAAGAAGCTGTGCGTCCTTTACACCTCCATCCCCCGTCACTCCTAACCAGTCGTAGAATCTATCAGCTCGAACAATCCGTACATCACACCCGGGGCCGCGATGGTGAATCGAGACCCCTCATCCCCCGCGATTCTCCCGAAGAGCTCTTCTCCAAGGCCCTAGACGCCGAGCTCGACAAGATCTGCACCTTTTACACCAGCAAGGAGAGTGAACTCTTTGGCGAGGCCGCCTCTCTGCTCGAAGACATCAACGACGAATGCGCCATCGAGGATCGACCCTACCTTCGCCGACTCTCTTCCGATGCCCAACGCACCCTCGGCCCCGGCCCTCGCTCCCGCAGCCCGCACAGCCACAGCTCCGACAATGATAGTGGGAGCGACGAAGACGAGACTACGGGTCTCACCAGGCGGAGGAGCAGTGGTCGGAAGAAGAGCAACTTTAGTGGCCGCCAATTGCAGTCCGAGATGAGCAACTCTGTCGAGTTTGACCGAAATCGGAGACAGAGCGCGGGGGATGAATACGGCGACCAGGCCATCATGTTCTCGTCAGGGCTCTTCTCCTCGGGAATCATGCTCAAGAAGCGCATCATCGGCCTGTACGTCTCGTTGTGCGAGCTCAAGTCGTACCTCCAGCTCAACCGCACCGGCTTCACCAAGGTCCTCAAGAAATTCGACAAGATTCTCGACAAGGAGCTCAAGTCGGCATATCTCGAGGTCCACGTCGAGTCGGCTTACCCATTCAAGGAGGAGACCAAGGCTGCGCTCGAGGAGAAGATTGCTCAGATGGAGCAGGCGTATACCGATGTCGTCACTGGCGGCGACGAGCAGCTGGCCCGCAAGGACCTGCGATCCCACCTTCGGGAACACGTCGTCTGGGAACGCAACACTGTCTGGCGTGACCTGATCGGTATCGAGCGCAGGGCCGAGGCCGCTGGTCTGGGACAGGCGCTTCTTGGCCAAGAGCGAGCTTCTGCTTCTAGGAGACTGCAGGGCGACGAGGCCAAGGCTCTGCCCGCCACGCGAATCCCTACGCCTTTTGGAGGCATCGTTTTGCCTTCGTGGCTGGCCAGCTCGTCCCTTTGGACGCTGATTGTCTGCATCGCCGTCTTTTTTCTGTTGCTCATCTTACCTATAATGGAGAAGGCTGAACAGCAGAACTGTCTGGCGATGCTGGTCTTTGTCAGTTTGTTGTGGGCGACGGAAGTGTGTATACCCGATTCCAGCTGAACTTATTCAACGCTAACCCCTTACAGACTCTCCCATTATTCGTCACCTCACTTCTGATCCCATTCCTTTCCGTCCTCCTGAACGTCGTTCGCGATGAGACGCCCGGAAAGCCGCAGAGGCGTCTTGGCTCCAAGGAGGCGACGACGGCCATCTTCGCCGCCATGTGGACTCCCGTCATCATGCTCCTGCTCGGCGGCTTCACTTTGGCAGCTGCACTGTCAAAGTGCACCATTGACAAGCGGTTGGCCACGTTGGTGTTGAGCAAGGCTGGCACCAACCCCAGAACGGTGCTGATTGCCAACATGTTTGTGGCTGCCTTTGCGTCTATGCTAATTAGCAACGTGGCGGCTCCCGTGTTGTGTTATTCCATCATCGAGGTTCGTAACCGTGTGCATTGAACGAGACCAAAGCTGACCATGGATAGCCCATGCTGAGGACTCTTCCCTCAGACTCCAACATGTCCAAGGCTGTCATTATAGGAATTGCGCTGGCCTCCAACATTGGCGGAATGCTGTCGCCCATTGCTTCGCCGCAAAATGTGGTGGCCATGGGAATCATGCAGCCTGCTCCTACCTGGCTTCAGTGGTTCTTCATTGTTATTCCCGTGGGCGCCGTGTCCCTTTTCCTCATCTGGTTCCTCCTCCTCGTCACGTTCCAACCCGGCAAGGGCACCACGATTGTTCCGATCCGACCGGTCAAGGAGAAGTTTTCAGCACTACAGTGGTTCGTCACTATTGTAACCATTTCAACCATTGCCCTGTGGTGCGGAAGCCACCAGCTTGAGGGCATCTTTGGTGACATGGGTGTCATTGCCATCATCCCCATTGTTCTCTTCTTTGGAATCGGCATCCTGACGAAAGAGGACTTCAACAACTTCCCGTGGACGATTATCATTCTCGCGGCCGGAGGTTTGTCTCTGGGCAAGGCGGTCCGCTCCTCGGGTCTCCTTCATACTTTGGCCGAGATTGTCTCGCAAAAAGTTGAGGGCATGAGCCTTTACGGCGTGTTGGTCGTCTTTTCTTCACTAATCTTGGTCATTGCGACCTTTATCAGCCATACCGTGGCTGCCTTGATTTTCCTGCCCCTTGTATTCGACGTCGGCGAAGCAATGGATCAGCCTCACCCCAACCTCCTGGTCATGGGCGGCGTTTTGATGTGCAGTGCGGCCATGGGTCTACCTACCAGCGGATTCCCCAATATGAGTAAGTTTTCTGCTCTTGCGCCCTGGACGATGCTAACGGTGCATAGCTGCCATTATGAAGGAAGATCCGTTTGGTCAGCGATACTTGCAGGTGAAGCACTTTATCAGCCGTGGCGTTCCCAGCAGTATCATGACTCTTGTCGTGGTGGTTACTCTAGGCTACGGTATCATGCAGGTGGCAGGGCTGGACTAGATTGGATAATTGTGTGCATGAAGCTTTATTTTCGTCTTGGGCCGACGGGGTATTTATAGATGGAGCTTGGGATAGACTGACATGTACCGGCTCGAGCCTTGGTAGATGTACTTGTATCGTAACGTATTGGATTGAGTGGATGGATTGAACGAATCGAATTGAACAGAGATTGAGTAAGCAGAGAGAACAAGACTTGCATGTGCAATGTGCGATATGTACTGTACCGCACTGTGCTCTCTTGATGCATGAAGCTCTGACCACGCGGTGACTGACGTCGATCCATCATCGAGGTTCCCTTGGTTCCCACCCACCGAACTGCCGCCAACACCCGAACTACGACTCTCAATGAACAATTAGCACGGCGCAACACCTTCACAACCGTCGCGCCCTCTTGCCTTTTGCTCGTTGGGTATCGCTCAGCGAGTGCTCCCATGCCTTCCCTCTGATGAGCCTCTCCTCTAGGTAACCCCATCAGCTTCGAGCTGTCTGTCGCTGTCCGCTGTCGCTGTCGCCATGCTCTCCGCATTCACTGCCCGACCCATCATCGAGTTGCGGCAGCGGGACAAGTCCAAGATTGAGACCATTCTCGCATACGGTACGCGCCTGCTTTGACTCTATTCGTACAACCGACGCTGACTTCTTTCAGGTGATCGCGTTCTCGTCGGCCTTAATAGTGGTGCCTTGCGAGTCTACCGTCTCAACGAACTTCCTCCCGCCCCAACCAACGGCCACACCCCGAACCCCGATGCCGACGCCGTCGAGACACCTTCCGTCAATGGCGGCGACCACGCTGCCTCGCCGGCCGTGAAGCCGACGGACCTGCTCCGCGAAGTCGAGCGCTTCTCCAACCGAGCCATCGAGCAGCTCGCCATCATCAAGGAGGCAAACACCATTGTGTCGCTGTCCAACTACCACATCCACCTCCACGACCTCCAGACATACCAGCACGTCGAGACGATATCCCGCACCAAGAACGCGTCATGCTTCGCCGTCACGTCCAACATTGTCAAGGATCCCGACACGGGCATTCCCGAGATTATCAGTCGCCTCGCTGTTGCTGTTAAGAGGCGCTTATTGCTGTGGAGTTGGCACGAGAGCGAGCTGTCCGACGACGTGGGCGAGGTGCTCCTGGCCGAGTCGATCCGGTCCGTGACGTGGGCCAACGCTACTAAGCTGGTATGCGGCATGAACGGCGGCTACGTCATGGTCAACGTAGTCACGCGCGAGATCGAAGAGGTCGTGAGCCCGGGGTCCGGCCCGGCAGCCGGGCAGACGAGTCGCTTCGGCGCCATGAGCAGTGCCGGCATGGGGTATATGGGTTTGGGAGGATACATGCCCAGGCCCCTAGTCGCAAAGCTGGCCGACGGGGAAATGCTGCTGGCCAAGGACATCAACACCTTGTTTATCGACGACAACGGGAAGCCGCTCGAGAAGAGGCAAATTCCATGGCAGTCGGCCCCCGACTCGATAGGCTATTCGTACCCGTACATCCTGGCGTTGCAACCACCTTCCAAAGGGTCTCTCGAGGTTCGAAACCCCAATACTTTGTCGCTGCTGCAGAGCATGTCGTTACCGGGCGCGGCTCAGCTATACTTTCCCCCGCCTACCGTCAGCCTGGCGCACGCGGGCAAGGGATTCCACATTTCGAGCGACCGATGCGTCTGGAAGATGGACGCTACAGACTACGACTCGCAGATCCAAGAGCTCGTCACCGGCGGCAAGTTTGACGAGGCCATCAGCATCCTCGGCATGTTGGAGGATGCGCTGCTGAGGAACAAGACCGAGACGCTCAGAGAAGTGAAGATGTTAAAGGCGGAAGCACTTTTTAAGAAAAGGAGGTTCCGCCAGTCCCTGGATCTATTCAACGAGAATGACGTGCATGCGCCGCCCGAGCGCGTGTTGAAGCTGTACCCTCCCGAGATTGCTGGAGAGTTATCTGCCTGGGTGGATCCTGAAGAGAGCAAGGACGACGAAAACGAAGAGACTGAGGCACCGGAAACGCCAGACAAGAACGGAACGCGAACCAGCACCGACGCTCCAGAAGGAGTTCCCGAGCCTACGCCATCTCCATACGCCGGTGGCTTTGCTAAGTTGTTGATGGGAGGCGGTCACAAGAAGCCCCAGCCTGACGCGGCCTCAATAACATCCTCAAGAAAGGAGTCTGTTGATGCAGAAGACACGGCCAGCGCGAAAGAAAAGGCCGATGCAGACCGTCGGCTCGACGGGAAAGACCTGATGAATGCCGTGCTGGAGCTGAACAGTTATCTGGTCGGCACTCGAACTCGTCTGCAGGCCTTGATCGATCCAGCCACCGGGAAGCTTAGAACCCGGGCCGATCAGAACGGATCTACAGAGGATCCCGAGAAGTTCTTAAGGACGACGCTGGATGAGACGGAGAAGAAGCAAGAGGATGAGCTGCGAAAGACGTTCCGTCTCGTCGACACAACCCTGTTCCGCGCCTATATGTATTCACGGCCGACGCTGACAAGTTCGCTGTTCCGCATCGCCAACTTTTGCGATCCCGAGGTAGTCAACGAGAAGCTGCTCGAGCACGACCGATACACGGAGCTAGTCGACTTCTTCAACGGCAAGAAGCTACACAGGGAAGCATTACAGCTCCTCCAGAGATTTGGCTCCGCAGACGAACCCGCCGAGGCCGCGCCGGCTCTTCACGGCCCGGAACGCACGATTCGCTACCTCAAGAGCCTGCCGCCCTCAGAAATCAGCCTCATCCTCGAGTACGCCGAATGGACGCTGAAGGCGAGTCCGGACCAGGCGCTCGAGATCTTCACCGGGGACACGGAAAACGCCGAGACGCTGCCCAGGGAGGTGGTAGTAGGCTTCTTGCGCAAGGTCGACACGCAGCTCGAGGCCAAGTATCTGGAGCACGTCATCAACGAGCTCGAGGACATGACGCCGGATCTGCACAACCGCCTCGTGGAGCTGTACGTGCAGAACCTGCGCGAAATGGAGAAGGGGGCCGAGTGGGATGCGCTGATGGCGCGCTTCGTCGCGTTCCTTAGGGAGTCGCGGCAGGTGTATAGCCTGAGCAAGGCGTTCCAGTTAATTCCCCGAGATGGTTGGTTCTCAATGAGTCCTGATGAGCTACAACTGGCTAACAAGAGTGCAGATGCCTCCTTCTACGAGGCTCAGGCTGTGGTGCTCAGCAACATGGGCCAGCACAAGCAAGCACTGGAGATTTACGTCTTCAAGATGGGAGACTATGCCAAGGCTGAAGAGTTGGTGCCGATGCTCGTCTTGGAGGTACATGGCTAACAATGACAGTTACTGCAACCGCGTTCACAAGTCTCCCGAAAGCCCGCCACCGTCCCAGTCGAGAGAAGAGTCGGAAGATCCGGAAAACACGACGCCGTCTATTTATCACACCCTGCTCTCGCTCTACCTCCACCCATCTCCCCCGAACAAACCCAACCTGGGACCGGCCCTCGACCTCCTCTCCAAGCACGGGGCCCGACTCCCGGCGACGTCGACGCTCGGGTTCATCCCCGACGACCTCCCCGTCAGCTCCCTCGAGTCCTACTTCCGCGGGCGCATCCGGTCGGCCAATACGCTGGTCAACGAGGCACGCATCGTGGCGGGCCTGCGCAAGGCCGAGGGCATCTCCATGGCGGCGCGGCTGCACCTGGGCGACGAGGCGCCCGGCGGGCAGGGCGGGCGCAACCGGCACGTGGCCATCACCGAGGAGCGGCACTGCGTCGTGTGCCACAAGAAGCTCGGCGGGGGCATGCGCATCGGCGGGAGCGTGGTGGCGGTGCTGGCGGACAATACCGTGGTGCACTACGGCTGCTTAAACCGCGTCGCCGGGAACAAGGTGGACGCGTCGAGGGTGCCGAGCTGGGGGAGGGGTTTCTAATATTTCTTCTGTCTCGTTTCTTGGTGTTTTTTGTTGTTGTTCGTTGTTATGTGGGGGAGCATTTGCTGGTGCGTTGGGTTTTTTTATCGTGAAAGTTCGTTTTCCGTACACGGTTCGTATAAAGGGTTCGGTGTCGTATTTGCATGGGTTGGATTCCAGGGGCAGGCAGCCAGTATGATTTAGCAGCAGTTCAATACCCAAATACACAAGCTGCGCATGAGTTTGGCAGTTCCGTCCCCTTTTCCGTTGTGAAGTTTTCCCAGGGCTAGTCCTCGTCGTCTTCCTGCACCTCCTCGCCGTAGTTCTCCTCCTCCTTTGCGTCGTTTGCGGAGGCGGCGTCGCGGGCCTTGTCGTCTTCCATGCGGGCGGTGAGTTCCTTGTTGATCTGGGCTTGGGCGAGGGAGACGGCGGCGCGGAGGGCGGCGAGGGAGGCGGTCTTTTCGGCGACGGAGGGGGGGGAAGTTGTTTGCGGGGTGGGAGGGAGGGGGTGGGTGATTGTGAAGGGGGGGTTTGTGGGGGAGGTGTATGTTCCGGTGAGGGTTAGTGGTTGGGACATTTTTGAGGTGTGGTGAGGTGAGGTTGAGGTTTTGGTAGTGGTGGTGGTTGCTGGAGGATGGAGGTGATGTTGGAAGTTGGAGGTTTTGGTGTTGGTGGGGTTGGAGGGGAGCGCGGGGCTGTTGGGATCCAGTCTCCAGATGGCTGCAGATGAGGATGGGTGAATATAAGTACCATGTATTTATTATAGAGATGCTGCGACTGGAGGAAATTAGTTTGGACCTATGTGATCTCATATCTCAACGTGCCTATTTGTGCATTCCATCCCCGTGTCTCATCTTGAGCCTCTGTCCCTTTGTTGGTTCGTTCGCACCCTGCTCATATCAGGCCAACTTATACAGATGCACGAATAGGGCAAGTCGGTCACGTAACAAGGGGTCGAATTGGAACCGCGGAGTTGACATGAAATATCATAGGCCTTCACCTGTGGCTAAT
>JAMQMW010000461.1:4023-29376 GCA_024115155.1 Thelonectria blattea
AAAACCATCCATGTGTTAATCAATGCGATCCCCCCCAAAGTCGTTCCAAGACTCTAACGAAAAAAAAGAGAGAAATCCAGTCATGTTGTTACGAAATGCACCCTAGGCATTGCTGAGACCAAAATAGGTGGTGTCAACGTCGCCGTGCTCCATGACGACGAAGGGCTCGTCGTGGACGGCGATGAGGTCGTCAAACGTGTCCTCGCCCATGCCGGCCACGTTTCCGAAGCCCTCGTCGCCGTCCTCCATGAGGATGTCCTTGAAAGTCGAGTCGTCGGTTTCTTCCTTGCGGAGCGTGCCGTAGTACTGGCCCATGCCGTGCTCCGCGTTTGCTGTATTGTTTGGGTTATTGTTGCTGTTGTTGTTCTTGTTGTTGGGGTTATTGTTGTCGTTGTCGTCCGCGATGGGGATTGCCGTCTGCATGACCATTCCCGCGGCGGGGGCTTGCGAGACCGGGCCAAGTTGCGAGTGGTCGTTGTAATCGGGAGGCATTGGATTTACAAAGGCCATCAGTTCGGGGTCGCTTGGCGCAAATGTCGTGAGGTCAAAGGACGGGTCCTGCGTCGTGGGCTGGCTCTGGCCGTCGTTGTTTGTCGGCGCGAGGGTGAACTCCATGTTGGTGAAGTTGAGTTCCTGATTCGACATGCTTCCCGACATGTCCATGCTGATGTCCATGGGCTTCTCCTCCATGTCGGGCATGGGTGCCATGGGCGCCGTGGCGGCGACGGGACCTTGCTTAAACTGGTTGTTGGTTGCCGGAGTGGGAGTCCGCGTCAGAGTCGGCGAGTTGCCCTTGACAATAACGTCACCGTGGCCGAGCTCGGGCATCCCCATTCCCATGCCCATGTCTGGGAACGGTGCTTGAGATTTGGAGATCTTGGGCTCCGGCATGGGATGCTCGGGTGGTGGCGGAGACGAGTCCAAGTCGATAACTAGCTGTTCCTTGGACTGCGACTCGACGGGCTGAGGTTGTTGAACCACGGGAGGAGGTTGCTGAAGCTTTTGTTTTTGTTGCACTTGCTGTTGCTGGTGTGCCTCCTGCTTTTGTTGTAGCTGCTGCTTCTGTTCCCTCAGCACATTCTGATCCCGCTGAATGATTGACTTGGCTTTGATCTGGAGAGAGTCAGAAGTGAGTGGGGAAATACGGGTGAGAATACACACAATTTCCATGTCGAGAGTATCCAAAGCACAGTGAAATGTGTAGATGGACTCGGATATCTTGGACTGAATGGCGGCGTGTGCTTGAGCGAGATTGCCCTGACTATCTTTGCGAGAAGCCCGAAGAGCCTTGCCAGTATGTACGAGCTGTTGACGAGGTCAGCAAGAAGTTCTCAAGATGAGGGGTTGACGGCAGATTGTTTGCCTCTGGGTGGCAACTCACCACATCGTTGACCATGTCCTGGAGCACGTCCAGGGGGTCCTTGGATTTTTGTGAAGCCATTTTCAACCAGGCAAGAGATTCCAAGTAAAGGGGAGGTCCAGGATTTGAGAACAAGATGGCGGTGATTGCAAAAAAAAGGAAGGGTCTAGGGTTGATTTTATGTTTGTTCGGGGTGGGAAAGGGTGGTTAACAAGGTGAATGGGAATGATGCTTAAAGAGTCCGAAGCTTTGGCCAATTATTCACCACCTTGAGAAAGTCGGATCACGTGACTGTCTGACTGAGTTCGACTTGGGGTATTGTCAGGGAAACGCGACGTCTAACGGCAGCCAGCCACCAGGAGGGACTGCTCCAAGCGGAAGGCTTGACTTTGAATTTTTAGTGACATGTGAAAACATAGTCATGACTGACACAGAATGTTCATTGTCAAATGTGTTTTGTTGAGTGGAGAGACTCGCCAGGTGAAGTTTGCTGGGGGAGAAGCAAGGGTTGGTTGTCACTTACATACGAAGTACGGCGAGATGACAGCCCTCAGTCGATGGATTTAGACAACGAAATGTCTACCACTGGACTGCACCGCAGAGCCTCTTCTTCCCCAGATTCCGGCCATGGTGCCCTGTGATGACGGCTCGGCTGGTCAGTCCACCCTGGGACGGATAGTGGTCAGGCCATGTTTGCTACCGAGTGCTCACCGACTCTCGGTCACTTCAGCTGCTTCCAAGTCTCCCCCCCGGCAATTCACTCGCATCAATTGCTACCCAGTCCAATCCAATGACCTGCACGCTCGTATGGCGACAGGGATCACCAGTGCGGGCAGCCCCCCCACCAAGAAGAAAGTCATCCCCACTCATTGCAGAGCAAATGTCTCCCGTCTTCTCTCGTCCAAAAGTGACTTGGGTTGCGGATAGGTACAAATTGCACTGCTGTCACTCCGCTGCGTCTCCTCCCCCTGCGGTGACGGTGAGGGGCAGGAGTCTGCAGAAGCTGGGCATCCCTACCGTACCTCCCTTCGTACGCCATGTACACGATGGGAGGGGGGTGCAGAATGAGTGCAGAATGGGTGCAGAATGGGCTCTGCGTTGGCTTTGGCCCATCGGCCCTGTTTCGTACGTACCCAGCACGAATCTATAACTCATTCGTACATGCGACTGCGTGCGTGTGCGTGTCAATCCGGCCAAGGCATTACCAAAGGGACATTCGTACGGATATCCGTACTTTGTGTGTGCATTCTGGGCTGCCTCTTGTTCCTGCCTGATCCTCCTGCTGCTGCGCTGTGCGTGTACTTCGCACTTGCTGTATTCGTGTATGTACTTGCCTGTTCACTTTTTTTTTTCCTCTTCCAATTTTTCCCCCTCCATCCTGCTTGCTGCTACTACTTTAACCCCCCCATCCCTCTCCCACGTATCGCACTCCAACGTTCCTCCAACATCATCAGAGCGGCGACTGCGATTCCCTTCGTCTTTTTCTTGCTCTCTCCTCATCTCCTTTTTCCTTCTGCCTCTTCTTATTTTCCTTCCGGTTCGCTTTCCCATTGCCGTTCCATTTCCTTCCCCAGCTATTCTTCTCTGGTTCTGGTCCTTGTGTCTCTCAACCTTCTCCGCCTCCATCCTCCCGTCTTCCGTGCTTTTCGGTGTTGGCTCCGTTGTCACGTTAGGTTCGCAAGGGAGCGCCGTGTCTTATTTGGACGGCGACTCCATCGACATCTCCAACCCGACCCCACGTCTGTTTGTCTCGAGGCTACCGCTTGTTCGACACCTCTCGGTCTGGAATTGCAGCTTCCAAACTGTTGTCCCGAATCGCGTCATTTGTTCGCCCTCAGCTCGTTGCTCTCTCTCTCCTCGACCGCCACTGGCTCTCGCCGTCTCTCGTCCACTTGTTGCTGCCGGCCCCCCGTGTCACTAGCTTCTTAAATTCGTCGTACCCCTGTCCTGTCAGGTACCTTCCAACACCGCCGACCGCCGACGACGCTCCACCTCAACCATCCGACCAAAGGTAGCCTTACATTTCTCCCCATATCGCCATCGTGTCCCCCCTCCTCCAACTCCTCCATCCGACTCCCATCGCATCCTCCAGCATGGCCGACGCCGGTGCTCCCTCCAACCCGGGCCAGCTGCCCCCCTCCCAGCCCAACGCGGGCGGCCCAGGTTTCGAAGGCAATCAGAATGGCCAGTCCAACCCTGCCCACCTGCCTCCGCCGCCTCTGCATATCCCGCAGAACAACAACCCGATCCCGACCGCCATAACCTCGCCCATGTCGGGCAACGACAAGAGCGGCCTCATGTCCCCGACCACGGCCGCCAACTTCCGACGGGCCGCCCCCGAGCCCAACAAGCGTGCTCTCTACGTTGGTGGACTGGATCAGCGTGTGACTGAGGATGTCTTGCGACAAATCTTCGAGACGACTGGCCACGTGCAGAATGTCAAGATCATTCCGGACAAGAACGTGTGTACTTTCCATGGTGGTGGCGGTAGAGCTTCTGCGATGTCCGGCTAACATGTCAACCTTGCAGGCCAAGGGCTACAACTACGGCTTTATCGAGTACGACGACCCCGGTGCCGCTGAGCGTGCCATGCAGACTCTGAACGGACGACGGGTTCACCAATCGGTAAATCACCAATTCCGGGAGCATGGACCATCTCGAGACTGACATGGCGATTAGGAAATCCGAGTCAACTGGGCTTATCAGTCAAATACCTCCAGCAAGGAGGACACCTCCAATCACTTCCACATCTTCGTGGGCGACCTGTCCAACGAGGTCAACGATGAGGTTCTTCTCCAAGCCTTCTCGGCCTTTGGCTCCGTGTCCGAGGCGCGCGTCATGTGGGATATGAAGACGGGCAGGTCGCGGGGCTACGGCTTTGTTGCCTTCCGGGACCGACCCGACGCCGAGAAGGCGCTCAGCTCAATGGACGGCGAGTGGCTCGGCTCCCGCGCCATACGGTGCAACTGGGCCAATCAAAAGGGCCAGCCTTCCATGGCCCAGCAGCAGGCCATGCAGGCCATGGGCATGACCCCCACGACCCCCTACGGCCATCACCAGTTCCCCTCACACGGCGTGGCTAGTTACGATGTCGTTTTGTCGCAGACGCCCAGCTGGCAGACAACGTGCTACGTGGGAAACCTGACCCCGTACACGACTCCCAACGACGTTGTGCCTCTGTTTCAGAACTTCGGATATGTGGTCGAGTCGCGATTCCAGGCCGATCGAGGCTTTGCCTTCATCAAGATGGACTCGCACGAGAATGCGGCCATGGCCATCTGCCAAATGAACGGCTACAACGTTAATGGCCGCCCGCTCAAGTGCAGTGTAAGCCAATGCATGCTCGACACGCACCCAATGGCAAGCTGACCTGTTTCTAGTGGGGCAAGGATAAGACTCCCAACCCTCAGTCTTCGGCCGGAGGCTTCGATCCCGCTGGACAGCCATACAGTCCTCAGAGTGCACAGACTCCGGGGGGCTACCCAGGTACTCCCACCTTCTATCCCCAGTACAATGGTGAGTTTGCAAGTTGGGGATGCAAGCGGACCGACGGCTGACTGACCCTTCTCTCGCAGCTCCTCAAGGCCAGTACGCTCCTACGCAGCCCGGCAACTTTGCAGGTCCCCAGACCGGCTCGCCCGCTAACTACGGAGGCTCGCCGATGGGGTACGGCGGTCCTCAGAGCGCCGGAGGCTACGGACGAGGCCAGCAACCTCCCAACGCCGAATGGTCTCAACCCCGCCCCGGGCAGAATTTCAACAATGGATTTGGCGGTTATCAGCCGTAGGAGGCGAACAGAAAATCCAAACGAGCAAAGAACTGAATGGGAGGATGATCTGATCAACGGGGATGCACCAGGGTGCCGTCATTTGGGATATCCATACTGGGCAGCCCCCGCTTCTCTTGTCTGTTTTCTTTTCTGTCAGCGTACTTGGGGTTTTCTTTCTTCTTTCCTCTCCCGTCTACTTTTTGTTGTCGTTTTAAGCCACCCACCTACCCAGTGATTCCCGTGTGTTTGCTCTTTGCGGAGTTTTCCTTGCTCACAGCCAGCCAGTCGGCTGCTTATGCTGGGTGCGGTTCCCTTGTTTCTTTCGTCATCAAAACCAAAAGTTGGGAGCGCCTCTCTGTGTTTTCCTTTTCATCAACGAGCGCGAAGCCCAGGGTACTTTTGAAAGCATCGGGTCAAATCTAGTCTGGTATTTTGTCCGTTTCTCGAGTTTTTCTCCTTGTCCTGTCCTATCCCGTTGACGAGATTACGAAATGTGCGTCATGTCTCTCACGGAGTGTTGATATTTCTGTGTCTACCTTATGACTAGCGAAGGCGGCGGGCATCTCATGATGGAGGAGCAATCTCTGTATCTAGCGGCCAATTTTTTCTCGATTATTTTCCTTTTACCTCTTCTATGTTTTAACGTTTCCCACGAGTCATGACACCCGGAGCGAATGTGAATCCCGCAGCCAGGGAACCGAGCGAAAGGGAAAGCAGACTGGAATAGTCCAAAAGGCAGGATCTGCAGACATAATGGTTTGGAAGAGGGGCGCCATAGCTTGGAGGAAGAGAGGGAAGCAGAGAATGATGAAGCGAGGGGTGCCAATATTGGGCCACATGGCCACGTCTCCAACAATGAGAATAACACCCATTATTTGTTCCCATGCTGGTATGTCAGAGGAGCTTGTTATCCGTGAGAATTGCGAGATGTGGGTGGACTTGATGCTCAGCAAGCAGGGTCTTCTATGACTATCTATGTGCATCCCTGCCGACGTCGGCCAAGGCAAAAGCAGCCCAGGGATGTAAGTATCATGTCAAGGTGCCAGCAGCACAAGGGCAAAGGTGAGGAGACGGAAGAAGCCATGGTTCAGAGGCTGCAAACAGGCGGCTGTTGCCACGGAAGCCCATTGGATGACCTTTTCGTTGTGCTTGCGAAATGATGAAACTGTGCAGGGGCTTGCATAAAGGGTCCAACGGCCATCACGGGGCCTGCTGAATGGCCAGAGTCCTTTTTTTCCCGCCGTTGACTATCGAGGCGCTGGGATGAGCGAGAGTCGGAGCTCCCGTCATTCCCATAGAGAGAGGTACGTACCATTGAATAACCGCCCCAAACGAAGTGGGGGAGATGTCGTGGCAGTTTGGGCCAACTCGGGCTTCCAACTCGGGCTTCCAACTCGGGGGCTTGTTAGTAGCGGAGACGGGAATCTGATGCGAGAAGAAAACAAGGTGAGGGAGGCGAGAAGAATGCATAGGGTCTGGATTGTTTCAAAGGCTAGCCAGGCAAGGCCAGGCAACGGGAGAGGAAAGGGTCGGGGATGGATGGGGCGGGAGACTTGTTTTCGCATGTTTGGGGGTGCCTGTATGCTGGGTAGGGGTTTGGGCTGGATGTCAGGCGTTCATTCTGACCTGTTGCATTGATGAGGTGAGCAGGTTGTTGGGAGAGAGTGTTGCGTGAAGCTTTGTAGAGACATGGCCAGCGATACGGATATATCCGTAATGAAGGTCTGATGATGACGGCATTCGCGTTGCACGGCGGTTGAGTTCCCGTCGAGGTGGCTGTTTGGCTAATTCATCTGGTGAACGGCTCGAAAGAGCTTGATCCCTGACCGCTGGCACGGGAGGCGGTAGAGCTCGTTGAGTGTGTTTTTTTGTCGCCCGCTGTCCGGGGATGGATGAATGAGGGGGCTGGAGAAAAAGAGACCGGAAGAGGAAGCAATGAACGGAGATCGTTTTAATGTGGAGATGGAGGGAATTGACAGAGTGAGAGTCTCGTTTGAAGGGTGACAACCGATGAATGAAAGAGTATCATGTATGGCATCTGCTGCCGCATAGCAATGTATCCGATTTCGAACCAGCATGGAGGGAAAAGTGATACCATATCGTCGTTCGAATGTGACGTGATTCTATCTGACAGGGCCTCTTTTTTTCTTTTCTTTTCGTTTCAGGCGTCAATGCCACATGCCCTACCCAGGCCTCCCAGCGGTTCCGTTCTTCGTTCAGGCGGGGATGGGAGAAGAGGCGAAAACTTGATTGACTGGAGGAGCATGGGGGGAGAGAAGAGGGCCCAAGGAATTGGCGGGCCTTGCGTTGGCTGACCAAGAGACGATCACGATGAGCTGCGAGTGTGCGTCTGGAATTGCGTGTGTTGGCTGCTTGGACGTGGTGGGCGGGCACACTGAAGGGTTTGTCTTGGCGCTCGGAAGAAGGCATCTGGTGGCATTGATTTGGAAGGGGGAACAATCGGGTCGAGAAGAGGGAAATCCAATCTCTCAACATCAATCGCATGTGCTGTTGATGATGCGTTGGATGAAACGTCAGCTTCATGGACCAGCAGAACGAACGACGACTCGCGAAACTTGGGCAGCAAATTGAAGGGCGCGCCACTGCCTTCCGGCACGATATTCGTCAAGTGGTGGGAGTGGGAAGTGCGAGGTGGCGCGCACTTGCCCTCACTAAAACAGAGTTGGTCGCTCTAGCCTTTGCAGGCATCGCGACGTGCTCAGTACTTCGTACTCCGTACGGAGCGAGAACGAAGAGAGAGAAGGTCCCAACCTGAGCTCAAAGGTACGGATACTGTAGACGGATAATGGCAGCACATGCTCACTCACCTTCGCATATGCAAACAAGACATCTCAATCCCTGACTCTTAAACCCGTTTTGCTTTTGTCCTGCTCTATTACACGCTCATCACTGATCGGCCCAACTCTCTCAACGGCCTTCTTCCCATTGTTATCGAATTCGTCGATACGTTAGCCCAGCTCTCTCTCTCCCCGGACATCTTCCCTTACCCCTCGCATCACCCTCGTCGCCCTCACGATGAGCATACGCATTCGCCTACGCACACGCAAAGAAGAAGATTAGCTGCGAGGCCCAGACCGTTCTCGCATCATCGTTCTGACCGACTCTGTGTACTCGACACCACAAGAATTCCCTACTTCCTTTTTCCCTTACCTTTACCCTTTTGCCTTTTCACCTTACGTCAACTTTCGGCCGTCCTCGACTCTCCACCCTCTCAATAGCGACCCCGGCCTGGCAACGCCTTTTGGGCCTCCACCACTGCCCAATCCCGCAACAGTGCAGCATTGCAGCATGTGCAGCACCCGTACCGCTTGCGCGCTACGCTAAGGTGAAAAGAAAACGCTGGTCTTGGGTCTGTCTCGTCCGTCTGCCTTTCAGCAGCAGCCCAGCTTTCTCCAACAAACGCCGCTCCGTTGCCCGTTGTCTGCCTCCGGGGCTTTCTGCTCCGCCTGAACGTTACCACGCTACGACGAATACGTTGCGCTACGCGACACTCGCTCGACCCAAACTCGTCGAACTTGCCTTCCATTCTTCCCCATCCTGTCAGCCTCCTCTCCCCGTCTCCGTCTCGGCCATCCATCCCTCCTCCACACGCCGCCCGACGAGACTCGCCGACACCGAAATCTCCCTCCCGGCCGACGACGCTCGACGACGACGACGACAATTCCCGCGACGTCGACGCCGCTGCTGCTGCCGCTGGTACACCACCAGCTCCAGCTTCTAGCTCCCGCTGCCCACGCCCCAACTCGCCAGCGTTGCTGAGGTTCCGTCGTTGTTGCGCTGCCGCCGCAACTCATCAAAACAGCGTCAGCCATGGATCCCCAGTGGCAGTCGTATACCGACGCCGCCTCGCCCGGCGCTTCGAGGCGACATAACGGCAACGGCCAGATGACAAGGGACTATGCTCCTCAGCAGCCCCCGCCGCCCGCCGCATATAAATACGACCAGTTCCATGGCGGAGTCCCCGTCCACGCTGCGTCGGCTGCTCCTCCTGCTGCCAGCTCCAACAATCCCGCCGCCTCTCCCATTGCTCCATCTCATCTGCGCGACGGCAACGGTGATGTCGCCATGCACGACTCTCACGATGCCCATACCGGCATTAAGTATCCTATGAGGCCCCATCACCAGTCTCATCTGTCGGGTGGCCGCCCCGTCAACCTCCATTCGCCTCAAGAACCCTCCTCGGCCGCTCAGCGATACTCGCCCATGGAAACCTTGTCTCCTAGCTCACCCTACGCTGCTAAGCCGGGTCCCGTTGGACAGCTTGCCAGCCCTTCCCAGAGGCAGTCGCCCACCCGCCAGCCCGAGTATTCTCAACCCCCGTACTTCACTGGCCGCCAGCAACAACCACAGCAGCTCCCTCCCATGTCGCCGTACGCATCCTCGCCCGGTCAGGATGCCTACGGATCATCCATCGTCGCTAACCTCGACGGCCATTACGGAGAGCCCAAGCCTACGCGTCGCCCTGTGCCGTCATTGACCGTCGCTCGCGGCCCAGTCCCCGAATTCAGGAAGCTGAGGACTCCTTCAGACCTTCGACCCAAGGTCAATGCCCAACCACCCTTCCGACGCGCCAACCCCGAAGGCGGCTTCATCAGCGTACGTGTTTTCCCCGATATCAAGTCATTTGCGCAGTCTTTGTTGATCTTATCCACTTGTGTAGCCCCTCCAAGCTCTGACGGTTCACCTCCCCGCCACCTATCGCATCTGCAATCCCGGCTTCAAATACGAGTCGTCTCGAAACCCGCGCAGAGTCTTGACTAAGCCTAGCAAGGGGGTTAAGAACGATGGCTACGACAACGAGGACAGCGACTACATTCTCTACGTCAACGACATCCTGGGCTCTGAGGAAGCCGGTCATAAGTATGCCTCGTATTCGGCCGCTGTGGCGTGTTCATGGTGACTGACTGGAGACTAGGAATCGATACCTCATCCTCGATGTTCTCGGCCAGGGTACCTTTGGCCAGGTCGTCAAGTGCCAAAATCTCAAGACCCAAGAAGTGGTGGCCGTCAAGGTCATCAAGAACCGAACGGCTTATTTCAACCAGAGTATGATGGAGGTTTCTGTTCTGGATTTGGTGCGTTTGCCGCTCGTCCGGTGGTGAGAGTTGTACTGACGCCAAGAATAGCTCAACACGAAGCTCGACAAGAACGACGACCATCATCTTTTGCGTCTCAAGGATACCTTTATCCATCGCCAGCATCTCTGTCTCGTATTTGAGCTCCTCAGCGTGAACTTGTACGAGCTTATCAAGCAGAATCAATTCCGAGGACTCAGCACGACTCTGGTCCGCGTCTTCGCCCAGCAGCTCCTCAACGGCCTCGCACTTCTCAACAAGGCACGCCTGATTCACTGCGATCTGAAACCCGAGAACATCCTACTCAAGAACCTCGAAAGCCCAATCATCAAAATTATCGATTTTGGTTCTGCGTGTGACGAGCGACAAACCGTGTACACGTACATCCAGTCTCGATTCTACCGATCCCCCGAGGTCTTGCTCGGCCTTCCCTACTCGTCCGCCATCGACATGTGGTCGTTGGGATGTATCGTGGTGGAGCTCTTCCTCGGTCTGCCGCTTTTCCCTGGTTCTTCCGAGTACAACCAGGTGTCGCGAATTGTCGAGATGCTCGGAAACCCACCCAATTGGATGATTGAGATGGGCAAGCAAGCCGGCGAGTTCTTCGAGAAGCGACAAGACGAGTTCGGACGACGAACGTACCAGCTTAAGAGCATGGAGCAGTACGCTCGGGAGCATTCGACCAAGGAGCAACCTAGCAAGAAGTACTTCCAGGCGAATACTCTCCCCGAGATTATCAAGTCGTACCCGATGCCTCGCAAAAATATGAAGCAGAGCGAGATTGATCGAGGCAAGTCGGATATGGTGTCATGACAGGACCGCTGGGGATTTGCTAACAAGCCATTACAGAAATGAACAACCGGATAGCCTTCATCGATTTCGTTCGTGGCCTCCTGACAATCAACCCTCTCGAGAGATGGTCGCCCCAACAGGCCAAGCTGCACCCGTTCATCACGCAGCAGAAGTTTACCGGGCCGTTTGTGCCTCCCATGAACCTCAAGTCCAGCTCCCTCAACCGGTCGCCGGCGCCAGGAACCCAGCAGCAACAGCAGGCTGAAGCTCTTAGCAAGCAACGGGCGCAGGCAGCTCAAGCGCAGGCAAACTCGGCCGCCCAAGGCGCTTACATGGCCGCGGGACAGTACGGTCAGTCTGGCCATGTCCAACCGCAAGTATACGCCAACAACAACATTTACTCTCCTGGCGGGAGCCACGGCAATGTGCCGTCGGGCTATGGTCAACAAGCCGGACAGTATGGACCAATGGTCATGTCGCAGGGGCCACAGCAAATCCCTCAAGGCCAGTACGCCCAGATGCCCAATCCCAGCATGTACCAGCAGCAGGGGGCCATGCGACCGCCCCGACAGCGAGCATCTACGATGGAGCAGCAGCAGAGCGGAATTCCTGCGGCCATTCAGCGCGTGGCCAGCCACCTCGACCCGAGCCAGCCGATTCGCCTGCAACCCAGCCCTGCCTACTACCCACCGTCGGCCGACATGGGAGCTGCTGGCGCCGATGGCGGAGCGAGTCGAGCAAGGAGAGGAAGTCGCGTTCAGCAGGGCACGCGTAGCAACAGGGACTTCATCCGCAACCTGGAAGAGCGAACTCTCGAAGAAGGCTTCATGGGAAACAATAACAACCAACAAAACGCGTGGCATTGAGTTGTCAACGTGACGGACTAAATGTCCATGTCAATTCTGCGCCTGGGCTCAGTCGTCAGCCGAGGACTCGCCATAGATGCGCGAGCCTGGTAGGACAAGGACGAGTCTCGGTTCGGGTTGGCATATGAAGCAGAACCGCACCGTTCTGCGGGGTTTAGGATCAGGGATTCTCTCCTTTGCTTCACCTCGGTACTCGGAGAAGATCAGATCTGGAGCATGCCGAGTTTGCTGGCAAGTGCCCAACGGATGGAGTAGGACGGGAGCAAGGGACCAGGACGCCTCGACAGCTTGACGAGGCGGAACGAGTCTTTTGTCAGTCTGAAGACGAGGATGCGCCGGAAGGGACTTCGAGCCGTGGCGTTTGGGGTCCCAAGCATCCATGATTTGCGATGGGTGGGCTGGTTAAGGGGGGAGGTTAGGGATGTTGCATACAGAAAAGGGGTTATTTGTTTCGGGTTGGTTCGTTCTTATATGCCTCGTCGAGTTGGGAGGCGTGTGTCCGAGATGTGTCAAACTGGGTGCGACACGCGCCCCCCTGGTGGTTCTTTTTCATTCTCTTTTATCTGTCTTTCACACACTCTCTCTGTCTGTCTGACTTGCTGTCTTCGATATCTTGTATCACATAGGCCTGCCGTGGAACACCTGGGCACCCATGGGGACTTCGCAACGGGGGAGAAGGGCAGCAAATGGACGAGTCAAAGGTTGTCACGGCCGAAAGGGGGCGAAGTCAATGCCCAAGCGAGAATTGTAGCTTTTTTTTTGGCTGTAGATATGTTTACTTTTTTGTCTTGTGGTTTTTGATGTGGTGTGTGCGGACAGACATGCACTTGTATCCGTATAGCAACGGGGAAGGTTGTTTCGACACACCCCTTTTATGTAGATTTATGGCATTCTCGAGGTGTGAAATAACACCGGAAAAGGTTTATCTGTTTCCTGTAGTTTTCTACAAAGATATTCTCCTTGACGCACTTGTTCGTAGTTGACCTCGGTGTTAATCCTCTGCCCGTTGTGATTTTCTATCCGTCCCCGCGCTGAATCAAAGTCGAAATAGAAATCAAAGAAAGAGCGAAACGAACGGAATACTCGTTAGATACTCCCCCAACGCCGACCGCAAATAAATCGTTTGCATCTACGTCTGCCAACCCTGTGGTGGTGGATGTGGCTTTTTCCCCGCCGCGTCTAATGCTACAAAGCCCGTGAAACCGGTACGGGCCCATACAAGAACTAAAAGACGAGAGAAGAAAGAAGAAAGAAGAAGAAGTGAGCCCTCCGGCTTAGGCTCGGCTAGGAGCCATCATCATCGACCGCCGCGACCTCGCTGGCCTCCGCGACCCCGTCGAGGACCGCCGTTGACGAGCTTATCGCTGTAAAGACGATCGGTCCGCGCTGCGGCACTGCTGTTGGCCGCCTCGGTGAGGTCGGGGAAGCCCATGGAGCCGTCGACTACGGTCTCGTTGTTGTTGTTCGTCGTGTTCTTGTTGGAACGCGAGTTGCGGGGTCCGTTGGGAGCATTGGGGGGAGGCGTGGCCTTGTCGGACTGGTAGCCGCCGATCTTGGGATAGACCTTGATGATTCTACCGTCGGCCTAAAAGTTGTCAGTAAGGATGGGGGTTCAAGAGGGAACGACTGGAGGAGTAAACGAACCGTCTTGTTGTTAAACGTCTCGATGACCCGCTCGCCGCCTTCTCGCGACGCAAAAGCCATTTCGACTATGATGAGAGGCTGGCTCTTGACAATTTTGCAGCTAACCATCTCGCCTCCCACGGGAGTCATGGCGCTCTCGATATCGGCGGCGGTCGTTCCGGCAGCGAAGTTCTGCGCCATGACACAGAAGGGGCCGGCGAGGCCGCGAATGGTGAGGCCCATGGGATTCGGGGCGGGCTTGACAATGTTGACCTGGCTGGGAGCGTCCGAGGACGTATCCATGCGATCGGCGGCGGCGGCCAGGCGAACGGCACGCTTCGCCTTCTTGCTGCCTGGAGCGGAGATGCGGGCGCTCAGCGAAGAGCCGCCGCGGGCATTGGGGCTGGCATTGACCGAGTTGTGAAGATCGTGAGTCCACTCGCCGTGGACGTTGCCGGCGGCGGGCTGTCGATGCGGTCTCAAGTTGGCGGCAGAGTTGCGCTATTGTGGGTGGAAGAAAAGAGGGAGTTTTAATAACCGGATGGACGGACGGCGTACGAGACGTAGGAATCGGGGGGGAGTTGAGGAGGAGGAGATGAGGCTATACCTTCTTGATGCCGACACGGCTGGCGAGGGACGGGCCTGCGGCGGCGTTTGTGAACTTCGGGGGAGCGCTGATGCGACGGTTCTTGGAGAAGATTTTGCCGGCGAGGGCTTCGTTCTTCTTGCGCTCGCGGCCTAGACGGATTAGGGGCGCGTCGAGGGGTCAAGGGCTGAGGGGGACGCTTACCTTCGTGGATAATCTTTTCGAAGTCTGTGGCGACCTTGGCCATTGTGAAGGGTATTGGGAGAGGGGACTCGGGGAATCGAGGGAGGGATCGAAGATGAGAAGATGTGGGAAGGGAATACCCAAGATAAGAAGTGCCGAATTTATACGGAGTATCCCGAGTCGTTTGCGGGAGGGAACACAATAAACTATTCGTTCGTGAATAATAGGGTGTCGACGTTTGCTCGAAGGAAGAAATGGAAATGCGACCGCGACCGCGTGTCTCATTGGAAGAAGTTGGGTGGACACTCTTTAACAAGGGGAGGAGGGGTGTCGATAAGTCTCTTAAAAGCGCACCTGCCGCGCGCGCCTATTGCGCACGGTCCCTTTTCTCAAGCGCCGTCTGCCCAAATTGTCTTTGTACCTTTCTCATCGGGGCAGGTACCTTGTGGAGTCACGGGTGCGCTAGGACGATAAGATAACGGCACCGCATCTCGAATTTTCTGTATGGCCCATTGTCGTCCTTCGCCAAAGACACTCCCACCATCCGCCCACCTCCAGAGACAATGCCCGTCATGGCGGAGAGCATCTTGTCTTGCGGCGCATGCCTGCGCAGGTCAATGCTACGTCTGCCCCAGCACAGAACGGCCATTGAACGAGCTGCGCTGCTCCAATCCTTCCCCCCCCGACCGGCTCCGATCCAACACCGATTCGCCTCGACCGTTGCTGCAAGGCCTGCATCGCCGGCAGCAGTGAAGGCTGCCATCCTGGGCAAAGAATATACAGAACCCGGCCCCGACTCGACAGCCGCTTCCGCAAAAGCAAAGGCCATCGCTGCGGCCGAGGCTCCCACTAAAGGCAAGGAGCAGAGGACTCTCAAACAGCTGGAGAATGCCGTGAGAAAGAACCTGGAGTGGATGGAAGACCCCTGGAAGATTTCCAAATATGTGCAAGGAATCCTGGAGGAAGACAAATTCGAGGAGGCTCACCTATTAGTCCGGAGAGCGAGCGCTAAATACCAGGTCGAGGTGTCTTGGAATCATCTCATCCAGTACCAGCTAAGGCAACAACGATGGCGAGAGGCCCTTAAGCTGTACCTCGACGTAAGTAGCCGCCTCTCCGTGGAAACAGCCATGTCCTAACACGCGGCGCAGATGAAAAAGCGAGGCCAATTGCCCAATCTCCGGACCTTCTCCGTCATATTCGGCGGGCTTGCCAAGTCGACACACACGAAATTGGTTGTGGGCGAGGCCGTCAAGCTCTACCATGTTCTCCTCAACGACGACCGTCTGGAGGCGAATACGATCCACCTCAACGCCGTGCTCAACATCTGCTCAAGAGCTGGGGACATCGAGTCCTTGTTCACCATTGTCGAGACCATGAACGAATCAACCCGTGCCCCAGACGCAGTCACGTACTCCGTCATCCTCAATGCTCTTCGATACCATGCCTATTATGAGTCCAAGGGCAAGGACCTGACGGACGAGCAGCAGAAACAGAACATCGTGAAGGCCATTGGTCGGGCTAAGATGCTCTGGCGAGAGGCTGTGAACAACTGGCGCCGGGGGCGGTTACTCATTGATGAGAACATGGTGTGCTGTTTCGGCCGCCTGCTCCTCTGTTCGCCCACTCGCGAACAGAAGGGGGAGGTGTTTGATCTCCTCGAACAGACGATGAACATTCCCAACCTCACGAAAGAAGACGTGGCCGCGCGGGTCAACGACCAGACGGCACTCTCCGAACGGGGCACATACGTGACGCCCGGCACCAACACGCTGGCCCTGGTGCTCGCCTCTCTGACCTACACCAGGACGACCACGGTGGGCATCAAGTACTGGAACCTCCTGGTCCGACAGTACGGCATCATCCCGGATAAAGACGCTTGGGTGCGCCTGTTCGGCATGCTCAAGGTGGCCAAGGCCAGCTCCCACGCCGCCGAGATGGTCGACGCCGTGCCCGACGAGTTAATTTTCCCCAAGCTCTACGTCATAGCCTTCGAGGCGTGCGTCCGTGACAACATCAACCCCAACGTCATCAAGAACTCCAACACGGTCTTCGCCTCCATGGTCAGGCGCCTCGACCTGCCCAGCCCCGAAGCCATGCGCCTCTTCCTCGACACGGCCCTCGTCAGCCACTACCACCTCCGCAAGCGCGCCGACGAAGGCAAGGCCGAGGCCGAGGCCGCCAAGCGCGAGTACGGCCTGCAGCTCGCCGCCGCCATCAACACCCTCTGGGAACCCTACTCCAAGCTCTACGATCACTACTTCACCGTGGTCAAGCCCAAGGACAAAGCCGCCGAGGGCGTCCTCTACAACGTCAAGCGCGAGGTCATCGCCGTCGCCCGCGCCATGCTCTCGGCGTTTGGCAAGATCCAGCAGCAAGACATGCTCCCCGTGGAAGACATCCAGGACATCACTCACATTAGCACGACCCTCAACCGCCAGATCCACGCCTTCTTCGACCTCCGCGACGAGGCCGAACCCAACCTGCCCCGGTTCCGCAACGGCCAACCTCGCGACGCCGACGGGACCCAAGAAGGAGAAGAGGCGCAGGACAAGAAGCGAGGCGAACGCAGCCTCGCGTGGGACACGACCAGGGGCTCTCGACCGCCTAAGCCCGACCGCGACGAGAGGAGGAGGCGTCGCGGCGAATACGGAGGAGGAGGAGGACAATGGAGGGACGGCAAGACGTATGCCAGAATCCCGGACCACAGGAAGGGGAAGAGGATCCGCAAGAGCAGTCCCTACTACAGCAGCAACAACAACAAAAGCCCCTACAGAATGAGCAGCAATGGCCCGCAAGCGAGGCGGGACAACGGCCACCAGGATCACCTGGAACCTGACGATTTGCGCACCCTTCGCGATCCCCTGGAACGACGTGCGCCCGTGCAGTGGTGAGTCGCAGTGTCACCTGTAGGATAGAGTGTATTCATTAGCATGTATATCATGAGATGCCAGAGACGCAGCATTGTATCATAGACGGAGCATCAAAGAAAACGGGACAGCTTGTTGGAAGCGGAGGATTTCACGGATTCGTCTAGGCCTCTCACGGCTGTAATTCCCTCACATGAGCAACCTCCCCGAATAATTTGACATCGATCATTGCGTGCTTTGCCTTGCTAGCATCGTCTTCTATGCAATATCTACTTATACACGTCGTGACACGAGTAACTTAATGATGCAGCAGCGCTATCATACATTTCTCAACCAACCTTCTCGCAACCATCGCAAGGGCCCTCGATCCATCTACCAAAACAATGCCTACCATCATTAGTCGCCGAGAAAGTATGTCGTCTCCAATCCCGGCTTGTTCTTTATTTCGTACTCTTTTGGAGTGGCCCTGGTATTGTTGGCATCTTTGGTCCGTTTCGTAACAATTCGGTTCCTTGCGTAATAATTCTTCGTCTCTGATGCGTCCCAGGTCGAAATTAAAGAGAGCGTCGAGGTGCATCATCCGAACCTCCATTGAGAGGATCTTCTCTTCCGAGCCAAATGCTTGGTGGCGAAGATGGGGGGCCCATGAGATCCACGGATGGATTGCTTTCAGAATCTTTGACAGATTCCAAGCTTGAACCGATGCTTTGCGTTCTGACGCAGTTCTCTTCTATTAGTTTCCAGTCATCGAGAGGAATCTCACCGGAGACGGCGAAGCTTCTGTGGCCATTTCATAGCCATGGATTATATAGTGCTCCAACTCTGGTAGTATTGAGCCTTCTGTGTTGCTGCATACTTGTGGGGGGTCTCTGAGGTCAATTGATTCTCCCAGGATCTTGTCAATCTGATGCGAGGGTATGCCTCTCTTGTCTGGGCTGCGACAGCAAGTAGATGCTCTGCATGATCGACAGACGGAACCGATATTGGAAGTACTTTTCTTGGTGGTAAGCTGCGCCAAGGGTTCGGACAAAGCATCGTCGTACGAAGGGATTAGCGTCTCGTCGCCAATGATGGATGTCAAATCAGGACGAAACCAGCCTGGAGGGTGAGCATGGCCATGCGTCGGAAGGGATTTGTGTCGCGGGGACAGACGACGGGGTTCGCGATGCTTGCATGACAAGGAATGAACCGAGCCATATTTGGCGTTGATGTCGGCAACAGCCTTTTCAATGCATGTCCGGAACGTCGATGATCTTTGGAGACCAGATTCATGGTATCCCGACAGGACGTCAAGCTGCGGTGGATCAGGCTTCAGGATCGATTTGAACGACTCCAACATCTCTGCTTCGCCTTCAGACACGCTCTCGGCCACGACCGGAACCGAGGGTTCCTCGTAGAGAGACAATCCATCAAGGTCGGGTTTCTTGTCCACATTGTTGATGGTTTCGTGGTGCCATTTCGACTTGACAGTCTGGAAAAGATCTCCAAGGCTTTTTCGACGGGGTGGTATGGGAGTTGGTTCATCTAGAGCATGTGTTAGTAGTTGAAACAACATCAGCGGACTTGTGGCTTGCCTTGGTCTTGCGGTCCAGCCGCGCGGTCTTGGTGGACGAGGCCTGGAGTCGAGTGCTTCAAGTGTACGGAATGAGACTTGGGCTTTGGTCTTCGGGTAGACGAAAATGAAAGCCAACTTGAACGGCGAGGAAGAGGCATCTTGTTCAGAGACGTTTCCTGGGCAAGAGACCGAGCCTCTGGGCAACGTTCGTCAGGAGCAACGCGCTGGCGAGTTAGTCGATGAGGCCGCAGTATTCGCCAGGCGGACAAACGAGGCAGGCTGGGAATTCTAGGCCTCAGCCTGGATCGCCTCTGGGGGTCAGATGCCATACTGCGAGTGTGGAGAATGAGTGTTGATGGAATGGGGATGCGGATGCGGATGGTAATGGTGATGAGCATGAGTTGGATGAAGCGAAGTCAACATGGATCGGACACGAGGAAGCCATATGGGATGAGAGGATGCATTGGGCTCCTTCCTGGAATTGGAAGAGCTTCCTTCTCTGGAAGATGGAAGGCGCATCCACACATGATGTGCTGTCGCCCGTGTAAACGAGGAAGGAGGCCAAGAGAGGGCGCATAATGAGGAGCAAGTAATCACGATGAATTGTATATAATGGAGGCAATGCGTGGCCAAGTCGTGGAAATACACCTGCATCTACTTGAATTTGGTTCATCCACGAGCAAAGCAAGAGCAGGGATCAGGAGTGTGAGGTCATCACGACTCCCCTGGGCTTTGGAAATGCAGACGTCGCCAATGGAGGACCAGCTCCTGGCACAGTGAAAGAATCGGACCCACTGCGGTTTCTCACTGTGCTCACTGTGTTCGGTCGCCTCCTTCGAAGTACCTTTCTCGCCCCATCTGTGCACCGCCACACCTCGTCCTCGCCCCAGCAACAAGCATCCACTGGAAGGGGGCTGACACACGCTGACCACCACTTGACGAAGGCCCCACAAGACGCGCGAAAACACGCTGCAGAACGCGACTTCACGCGTCTTCTGCCATGGCCACTTTTAATGTCACTACCAGGGGACAATGTACAGATGCCCTCGCAGTTACCATCAACCCTTCTCGTCCACCCGCCAACGATACCCAATTCACCCAAAATTCAACCCGCCACTCGAATCCCTGATATGCTCCCGTTCTAAGAGCATCAAAGCCCATAATGTCCAAGCCCAACCACCGGGCAAAGCTCGCTGAGCTCCGAGCCCTTCGCAAGTCTGGCAAGAAGGCCTTCGATAACTACCAGGTCGAGGAAGTCAATAGCCTCTACGACGAGGTTGACGACGCCGGATACAAGAAGATTGTTCGAGATCGACTAGACCAGGACGATTTCGTTGTCGACGACAATGGCCAAGGCTATGCTGATGATGGTCGCGAGGAATGGGACCGCATCCAGACCTACGAGGATGACAGCGAAGAAGAAGACCTAGGTGCCCGTGGCAGGCCAAGCAAAGCCGGTCAGTGCAGGACGCAAGAAACATACATACTTGGCCAGCATATTGATGAACTATACAGCCAAGAAGAGCCGTCAGGACGAACAAGCAAAGCGAGACGCCAATGACCGAGACATCAGCGAATACTTCACAAAGGGCGCCGGCAGGACCCAGGCCAAACCCAAGGTAGACCATGTCTTCGCCCCAGGGTCTTCTTAGACTAACACCTCTTATAGGTTGTAAAGACAAAAGCCGAAGTCGACTTCATGGCCGATCTCCTCGGCGAAGTCGACAGCAATATCCCCGCCCCTGCCCCTCGAATCTCAAGAGTCGAAAGATCCGGGGGACGTCGCAAAGCTAGAGCCCTCTCACCCGCTCCCGAACCCGTTCCCAAGAAGACAAAGACGCTTGACACGCGGTTACCATCACCGCCCGCTGTAACCTTTGACGACGACGACGATAGCTTCATCCCACCCGTTGACGACGAACCCCTCCATCTACCCGACGTTCCCATGAGCGACCCCGCCCCCTCCTCCCCCGCTGCCAAAGTTGCCCAACGAAAGGCCCATACCAAGAAGCAGGAGCCTGAAGAAGATGACGACGAAGACATGATGGAGGTGGCCCACGCCGGCGCCATCAAGACTGCGAGCGTCAACCTGGCCAGCTCCAGACCCGTCAAGAAACTTCTCAAGGAGAAATCATATCCTACTCCTCTCAGCTCCTCCCCCGTCAAGGCGGCCGAATCTGCGGTGGACTCGTCCTCTTTGAACGAACTGACGCAGAGGCTCAACGTGGTCTCAACCTCGACCGAGCCAAGGGGTATCGGCAAGATTGACCCCAAGGACGCCATCGAGGAGGATGGGAGCCTCAACTTCTTCTGGACCGACTACGTCGAAATCAACGGTGCCTTGTGCTTGTTCGGAAAGGTTCTGAACAAGAAGGCAAGGACCTATGTCAGCTGCTTTGTCAAGGTCGACAACATTCTCCGAAAACTATACTTTTTGCCCCGGCAACACCGCGTTCGTCATGGCGAGGAGACCGAGGAAGAGGTCGAGATGATGAATGTTTACGATGAAGTTGATGAACTTATGACCAAGATGAAGGTGGGCATGTACAAGATCAAGGCGTGCACGCGCAAGTATGCTTTTGAACTGCCTGGTGTCCCTAAGGAGGCCCAGTACATGAAGCTCTTTTACCCATATACAAGTACGTTTGGAGTGTCTGCTCTGATTATCTCCGAAATCGACCAACTAACCAGTTCCAGAGCCTCCCGTTGAAAGCGCGCCCGGAGAGACATACTCGCACGTCTTCGGCACAAACACGGCCCTCTTCGAGCAGTTTGTTCTGTGGAAGAACATCATGGGCCCTTGTTGGCTCAAGATTGAGGATGCCGACTTCACCAGCATCAAGAACGCCTCACACTGCAAGCTTGAGGTGCTTGCGGAGCATCCCAACATGATTTCTACCGTGAGCGACTCGGACAGCATGGATGCGCCTCCGATGACGCTCATGAGTGTCGCCCTTCGAACCGCGTTCAACTCAGATGCAAACAAGCAGGAAATCCTGGCCATCAGCGCGAGAATCTACGAAAAGGTGTCCCTCAGTGACACTACGCCTGCAGAAAAGCTGCCCTGCCGAACCTTTACGGTGATTCGGCCTCACGGGCAAGGGTTCCCTATCGGTTTCGATCAGGTGGTAAGGAGTCGGAAGCAGGGGCTCGTGGTGTTGAAGAAGACGGAGGCGGAAATCCTAAGCTTCTTCTTGGCCCAGATTGACGTGGCAGATCCCGATGTCATTCTCGGCCACCAACTGGAGGGCGTTGATTACAGCATTCTGCTCAACCGGCTCCACGAGAAGAAGATTCACCAGTGGTCTCGTCTCGGCAGGTTTCGCAGGAGGGACTGGCCATCTTCCATTGGCAAGGTTGGCGGTAATGTGTTTGCGGAACGACAAATCATGGCAGGTCGCCTGCTGTGTGATCTCGCCAACGATGCTGGAAAGTCGGTCATGTTCAAGTGTCAGTCCTGGAGCTTGACGGAGATGGTCAGCTTGTACCTGGCTGGAGACAACCGCAGGCTTGACTTTGATAACGAAACAGCCTTGAGTACTTGGGCCAAGGAGAAGCAAGGCCTGATGAACTACATTACTCACATGGAGGCCGACACGCATTACATCGCCGCCCTGTCCATCAGCGTCCAATTGCTACCGCTCACCAAGGTCTTGACCAACTTGGCAGGCAACTCATGGGCCAGAACCCTGACGGGAACCCGCGCGGAACGGAACGAATACATTCTGTTACACGAGTTCCATCGAAACAAGTACATCTGTCCCGACAAGCAGACGTTCCGTGGGCGTCAAAAGGCTGAAGAGGAGAGGGAAGGAGAGGGGGCCGAGGGGAAGAAGAAGGACAAGTACAAGGGAGGTCTCGTCTTCGAGCCAGAGAAGGGTCTCTACGACAAGTTTGTGCTTGTCATGGACTTCAACTCTCTTTACCCGTCCATTATTCAGGAGTTCAACATCTGCTTCACCACGGTGGACCGGACAGTTTCGGTAGGTTCTCCCAGCCAGCCAGCAGGGCATCTACTCGCAATAGCTAACAATCCCCCAGAGTGAAGACGACGATGCAGTCCCCGAGGTGCCAACCAGCCAGGACCAAGGCATCCTCCCCAGACTCATTGCCACACTTGTCAGCCGACGTCGTCAAGTCAAGAGTCTGATGAAGGACAAGACGGCCACGTCTGAGCAGCTCGCCACATGGGACATCAAGCAGCTGGCTTTGAAGCTGACTGCCAATTCCATGTACGGATGCTTGGGTTATACCAAATCCCGCTTCTACGCGCGTCCGCTGGCCATCTTGACCACGTACAAGGGTCGTGAGATTCTCCGTAGCACCAAGGAGCTTGCCGAAAGCAAGTCTCTGCAGGTGATTTACGGCGATACCGATTCCGTCATGATCAACGCCAACGTGGACAACGTGGCCGATGCCCTCAAGGTGGGACACGAGTTCAAGAAGGCAGTCAACGACCAGTACAGGCTGCTCGAGATCGACATCGACAACATCTTCCGCCGCATCCTGCTCCAGGCAAAGAAGAAGTATGCCGCCATCAACCTCGTCGAGAAGGACGGCAAGTTCGTCGAGAAGATGGAAGTCAAGGGCCTGGACATGAAGCGTCGAGAGTACTGCGCCCTATCCAAGGAGATCTCCAAGCACCTCCTGGACGAGATTCTCTCGGGAGACGACACAGAGGTCTCGGTGGCGCGCATTCACGAATATCTCAGCGAGATTGCCGGCAAGATGCGCGAACAGACGATCCCGATTCCAAAGTACATCATCTACACACAGCTCGGCAAGGCGCCCCAGGAGTATCCCAACGCCGACTCCATGCCTCAAGTCCAGGTCGCCCTTCGAGAGTTGACCCGCGGCAAGATGGTTCGCAAGGGCGACGTCATCTCCTACATCATCACGGGCGACGGCAAGAGCTCCGAGCCAGCTCCCAAGCGAGCCTATGCTCCTCCCGATCTCAAGGCGGACCCGAGCCTGGTGCCCGACGTCGAGTGGTATATTGGCAAGCAGATCTTCCCTCCGGTTGAGCGTCTCTGTGCCAACATTGTCGGCACTTCGACGTCGCAGCTGGCCGAGAAGCTCGGCTTGGACGTTCGTCGATACAACTCGTTCCAAAGCCAGCAAAACAGCTCCAGCAACGACCTCGAGATTCACCCTCTCGACTCCCAAGTCCCCGACGAAGTCCGCTTCGCCGAGTGCGCCCGCCTCTCCCTCCGCTGCCGCAAGTGCAAGACATCATCCCCGTTCGAAGGCCTCGCCGCCTCCTTCGACCGCGTCTCAGCCTCAGGCATCCTCTGTCCCTCTTGCGGCGCCGCCATCTCGACCCTCTCCGTCGTTGCCCAGGTCGAACACGCCGTCCGCGCCGAGACGACGCGCTACTACGAGGGCTGGCTCGTCTGCGACGACTCGCAGTGCGGAAACCGCACCCGCCAGATGAGCGTCTACGGCTCCCGCTGCCTGGGTCCCAAGGGTCTCGCGAGGGACTGCCTCGGCCGCATGCGCCACGAGTACTCGGAAAAGGCAATCTACAACCAGCTCGTCTACTTCGCCTCCCTCTGGGACGTGGACAAGGCGCGCGCAAAGGCAAACGCCGAGTCGGGCGCCGACGTACCTCGTCAGGATCGCGACAAGATCCTCGCCCTGGCGGAGCACAACCGCGTGCGCTTCGGGACCGTCAAGGGCGTCGTGGACAAGTATCTCGACAAGTGCGGTCGCCAGTGGGTTGCCATGGACACCTTGTTTGCCAAGCTGGGCTTTAACAAGGCTCTCTTGTCGGCGTGAGGTCCCGTGACGAGAAGGCTGGGCGGGTGAGACGATGGGGTAATGTGCTTGTATCAACGGGTTTTGGGAGCAAAGAGGAGTCTATTTTTTGGGTGCATGACTTGGTATCGAGAACACGATTGCTCTGATATGTATGGTTCCATGGATGGATAATGAGCCGAGCATCAATTGTATAGCAGAGAAGGAAAGGAGTTTAGGAGTCGAGGTCATGTGCAAGCAAAGGGCAATGTTACAAGCGGTACGGATACTCGAGGTAGATAGTTCAAGACTCGTTTCATCATTCATCACTTATCATTCACAATGGGATTTCAACGAGTTTTTATGAAGTATGTATTTTCTGCCTGTGGCCCCATGTCCCTCGAAATTAGATGATATACGGCAAACAATCAAAGAGACCGTTCGATCGATCTGGCTGAATCTCCTCCACACATTGAAAAAAACGACGAGAGAAACGAACGAGCAAGGAAGAAGGAGGGACGACGAGAACTGTTGGCGACCAGCTCGACTCCCAACCCCTTTTCACTCTCCCCATCCCTCCTCCCCGTCTTCTTCCACCCTTTGGGTACAATGCGTATAAAAACTCGGGAGGTGAAGAAACAAAAACCATTCGTGAGCGTGGCGTCATGAAGAAGAGTTCGACCTTCCAAAAACCCAACTCCCCGTCGACCCCGTCCGTCCTGATCGAAGAAGAAAAGAGCAAGCAAGCATCTAAAAGCCAGCGAAGGGGACATTTTTGTGAGGCCAGAGGCTGATTCCAGAAAAATCGCAAAGAGGCAGAAATCCATCATCATCAAGTCCGTCCGTTGCGACTCAACTTTTTGCCCCTATTCCCCTTTTTTTCTTCCCCCTCCCCTCCCCCTCTCGAAAAAAAAAAA
>JAMQMW010000462.1:0-22222 GCA_024115155.1 Thelonectria blattea
AAAAAAAATCCCGAGCCACCCAAGGCCCTCTTGGCTTCTCATCTGGAGAATCCGTCACCCCAGATATAAAATTGTGTTTAAATCCACGCACCAAGAACACCAGGTATTTGAAAATGAAGACACCCAATCTATTATCAAAAAAAGAGGCTTATGCAAAGAGGGTTTTCGGCTAGTTAACCCGCTCGCCAGTACACATGACACGCTTACTGGCCGACAGCAACAGCCAGGGCGACCTTCTTGCCAGCAGCAATGTTCAGGCCAACACCGTCCTCGGCCTCCATGCCGCCCAGGTAGGCGTTGGTGCCGGAGCCGCCGGTGTTGATGGTCGAGCAGGTGCCGTCGAAGCAGACCTTGAGCGCGGGGATGTCGAGGCTGTTAGCCGCAGCGACCAGGCACGAAGCATCGGCGCCGGACCAGTTGTCGTTGGACGTGTTCTCAAAGTCGACCTCGAGCCAGGTCGACGCGTACTGTCCCCACGAAGTAGTCGCCAGCTCGGAACCGACAGAGCAGGCGCAGCCGCCCTGGGTGTTGGCGTCGAAGGCGACCGTCACGCTGCCCGAGGCGGGGAGCGTGAAGCTGATGGCCTCGTTGCCCTTCCAGAAGCCGTTGATGCCGCCGTCAGGGCCGATCTTGTTCCAGCAGGCGCAGGCCTGAGACGAGGCGACCGAGTTGGTAAAGGTGGCCGTGTAGTCGTACTTGGAGGCGATGCCCTTGGAGACGGTCATGATGTTGCAGCCGTAGTCGGACGCAGTGCCCGTGTTGCCCTTGTAGGCGATCTCCTCGGCCGTGGCGCGCTTGGCCTTGGAGGCGGAGCTGGCGCAGAACTCGACGTAGCCGGAGCTGCTGGAGTCGTCCGAAGAAGCAGCGGTGGAGGTGGCGGCGGCAGCGTCGGCGGTGGCAGCAGCGGCGGTGACGTACTGGGTGACGACCTCGGGCTTGCGGGCGACGACAAAGTCCTTCTTGTGGTGGTGGGCGTGGCCGCTGGGGTGAGCCGTGACGCCGAGGGCGGCCGAGGCGAGGATGATGGAAGCGGAGAACTTCATTTTTGACGGTTTGTTTGTGAATTCGAGTTGTTCGTTGAAACTGCTTTGAAGAGGTGCTATTCCCAGAATAGACCAGAATTTGCCTTGTTGGAAAGGAGGGAAAGGTAGACTTGAGCCTTGGTGTTAAGAGAGTGATATCAACGTCGTTTGCAGGCGTTGTTGTAAGGAATGACTTGAAGGCAAAAGGGCCGTAATGGTTGAGGGGAGAGAAAGAAAAGGAGAAGTCAACAAGAGGAGGGAGATTGAGCATTATTAAAGGGCGAGTTCAGGGGCGTGGCTCTTTCAGGCGTGGTGGTGTGGTGGTGTGGTATCCGAGTGGGCGGCATGCCGGGGGGGGTCCTTCTGGACGCGGAGCCAAGAGAAGAAGAACGAACAAGACACACGCCCCCTGGATGGGAAGAAACAATGCTTGCTGTCTGTCTCTCAGCGTCTGTCTGCTTTCATCTCCTCCCCCCCCCTTCTCAGGAACGGACCAACGCCAGTCGCTCCACCACACCCTCCAAAGACGGTAAAGCACTGCCCGGGGTTCGTTCAGGTACCAGGCCTGCCCGATTGGCCGTTGCTCGACCGGAAGCCGGTGCCAGCTTGGAAGCTTTCTGACCAGTCTGCATCCGCGGCACCGACTTTTCTCTGTGTGGTTCTGGTTCCTGAATGAGTCGCCGCGCGTCAGCGAGGGAAAAGGGCAAGAAATCGGTCGGGCATCTCTACGCTTCCAGAACAGTTACCGGGCATGTCTTCTCCGCGGCCTAGAATGAATCTTTCTCAATCCTGTCCTGCGTGCCGGCGCTTGCATGCAATCCTTGACATCCTCGGGGAATTGCGCCGTGAAGAGGCTTCGTAACCTGGTGGCGACGCCTCATTAAAGGCAACCACCAAAAAAAATCGGACTGAGAGACAGGACGAAACACTAGCAAAAGATGAGCAAAAGAAAGGAAAATGGACACACTGAAATGCCGCCCTACCCTCTTCATGACTAGTGTCTTTTGCCCTGCCGCTCCCAAACATGTTTGATGTCTCTCCCATCTCGCCCTCACATGCCGTTGGGTGGTGGTCGAGTTCGGAGTGCATGTCCTCATGGATGCATCATCCCGTAGAAACTCGCGATAATGTAGGATACGTGTAAATCCAGAAACCTGCATGCGGCATCAACTTCAGCTGGACCCGACCGATGCCACTCGTCATCATGAGGGCATTTCCCACCTCTCAGCTCCTCTCTCTCCCTCTCAGCTCTCCCCTGAGCACGCCTCATTCCCGCACCTGGAACCTGACCGCCCTGAGTGATAACGAACGACAACTCATCACGCATGTCGTGGTTCATCTCGCTGCTGTCGTAGGCGTCGTCGTCGTCCTCTCCAGACTCCAGCCATGCCCTTCAGGCTTCTCTTCTCCTCTCCTCCTCCCCCCGGCACTCCGTAAAAGTGATCGTCAGGTCCAAGAGCCCAAAAATCCGCTCTCCACCCGACCATGCATCTTGGCTTTTTTTCTTTCATTGCTTTTGGCATGGTGCGCTGTTCGTTGGGAGACACACACACCCCCGGCAAGCCAGTGTGTGCGTGGCTCATGTCGCGTCCCCCCCCCTCCCCACGTCGGTCGATTCGCGCGAAGCGTCGTAACTACAGATCGCAAATATGCCAAAAATTGTGCCCATCTTTTTGCCCTTGCTCCAGTGCCCAATGTGTGTGTGGTCGGTCTCCCTTGTTGGCCGAGTTCATTCAGTTCGTCCGTCGATGAAACACCACTTTCGTGATTTTGTGCGCGCGTGAGCACGGCAACCGAATCAATCCTCACAGCCTCTTCGCTGCCAACTGGCTGAGCTTAGGCGTCTGGGCCGGCGCTTCTGGCTTGGGTGCGCTGGAATGACCAGCCACAGGCCCAAGTGTCGTCAGGCGAGGCGCGCCCGGACGGATTGACTGGCTGTCGGATCCTGGGAAGTGGAAATTGAGTGACGAGACCGAGGGACCAGCCAAGGTCAGCCAAGGCCAGCTATTTCTCGTCCGGCTATTTTGGTTGTGCTGTGCTTGTGCTGGTGGTTCTTGTGCCGACATAAAATTCATCCGGACTGATGCCTCAGGCAACAACTTTGTACAATTCCACGCACCAGCAACTGAGGTTGTCGCCTTCCCGAAATGGAAACCGCTCGGTGCGCTGTGATACCCAGTACACTTCATGTTGCCTTTGCTTTTCAGACATCAGATCAGAATCCGATATTCATTCATTAAGAATGATCCATCTGTTTCTTTCGAATCCCGAGGGCAATATCCATTGTATACAAGGTATGGCCTGACATTGGGACCTTAATTTAGCAGCTTAAATCCAGCTTGTTCATACGGAGTAAACAAATCGCTGTCCCGTGCTTCCCCCGATCGCTGCTTCGTCTCTCCTATTTGGGTAATCCCTGATGTCGAAATACAAGCACTTCATCTCGCTGGAAGAGTTGTGTGTTCAATTCAACGACAGAGACATGATAATCATCACGTCTCCCTCTCCCTCCGAAGTAATCCCTCTCAATTCTCTTCTGCACTTAGCTGGTTTGCTGTGCTTCTCAACACGCATCGCAATCTCCTTGCAATTCACCCTCCACGCAACCACAAGCCCTCTCCCCCTTCAGTCCCAATACTCACAAACAAACTCAAGCCAGACCCCATCATCGTGGAGCAATCCCCATCCCGCCTCACCCGCCATCATCAATTTATTCCCGCCCACGGGATACGTACATAAAATGTTTATTCTTATGCTTGCCGCCCTCCAAACACCCCGTATTTGGGAAATACGCATCGACCCAACAGTGCATTGCCCTTCATGATCCATCCCGCTACTACTCCGTACGTACCTATCCGTACCCTCCAGCACCTCCCACCTCCCACCTCCCACCTCATCCCCAACCCTCCATCGGATCGTCACATTCGGCCTCTCCCAGCGTGAATCCTTCCACCGTCCCAGCCGCCTCCAGGAACGTGCTCATGTCCGGTCCCAGCCAAGGAGGCTCGTGCATCCCATTCACTCTCTCCTCCACGCCTCGACCCAGTAAAGGGGAAGCTTGCTTCCATGCTTCCATGCTTGCTTGCGGCTGTTCTCTCCAGACTTGGCTTTGGCTGCCTCTGATCCAAAATTGGTCCCTGATTCTCCGTCCCAAGCATTGGCTAATTACAATTCTGGGGCCTTTGCAAAAAGGAGAACCGGGGAGCTGGTCCATGACATCCCAGAAACGAGAAGCCAAGCATGGTTGGGAAATCATGGTCATTCATGCTACATTCGCCTAATAGACGCCGCTCGATCTTCATTTGTCTCAGGACAGTCTCCCAGAGTCTTTATTTCATCGCTGTTACCGTAACCAGGCCTAACCCTATGAATTGGAACTCCCCTTGTATCCGTCCCATCCTGGAACCAAGCAAGCAAGAGGCGCCATCCGAGAGAATCGCTTCGTACGAGGTACGACTACATATCCACCGAAATCTCCAAGCCCCGACTTCCCAACGTCTTGCTCTCTCCCTTGTCCAATGCCTTTGCTCACCCTCAACACGCTTGCATCGCCGGATCGCCGTCCCGCCGTCATCTCTGCCCCGACGTTTCACCTTCAGCCACGCCTTCGCTTCCGACGACCCAGCCCGTGCCTCATTAGAAGTAGCTCCTCATGGCATCTTCGTAACCAGAACCGCCCTTCAGGTCTCGCCCAAACTTGGTGTACACGTTGAGCACGTGCTTGATGTGTCGCATCGACAGTGCTTCGCTCTTATGCACCGCGAGGTCCTGCGCAGAGCCCACGACGTTCTTGATCTCACGTCCGTTGAGATCCTGCTTCGACAGCATCTGAAGGTCGTCTTCCGTCAAGGGCTGCACCTCGAGCTTACCAAGAGCCTTCACCTTGTTCAGGAACATCTCAAAGATTGTCCGCTTTGCCTTGGCATCCAGTTGATCATACCGGAGAGCGATATGAATGCGAGACTGGAAGGCCTCGTCAAAGGTCTAGAGCCGTAATTAGCAATCTTGTGCGTCCTTGGCACATCAAAAGGGAGGCGACTTACCTCGACGCGGTTCGTCGTCAAGAACAAAATCCCCTGGAAGTATTCCAACTGGCGAAGGAAGATGCTCACGAGGGCGTTTCTGTGAATGTTATGCATGTCTCTCTTCTCCAGAAACACGTCGGCCTCGTCGAGGAGCAAAATCGCCCCCCAGGCGTGGCAAATGTCGAGGATCTTTTGCAGCTCTGCTTCGAGGTACCTCGAGTCTGTTCCCAGTTCGCCAGCCGATACCATATACAATGGGCACTTGAGGAGCTCGCTGATTCCCTCAGCAGTCAGCGTCTTGCCAGTCCCCGGAGGACCATGCAGAACGGCTAAAATAGTGTCAGCACGCGACAATCATCAAAGGTTGCGAGAAGCGGTTCAACTTACTGACGAGCCCCTTTCCTTTGCCCTGAATCACATCGTCAATCGTCTTGGAGGCTTGGAACTTGCGAGACTCGACCAGAGCCTTGATCAAGTCCTTTGTCCCCTCATCGAGGACGAGCGAGTCCCAAGCCTTGTCGCTCCACGAAATGTTCTCAATCTTGGACACGGGGAACTCGAGCCACACCTTTTCCGAAAAGGAAAAACCAAGCACCACGGGAGACGCGATCAGGAATTCCTCGTCGGTGAATGTGAACTCCTCGCCGTCGTCGCTTTCCTCCCCATTCCCTTCCCCGTCGGGCTTCTTCCGGTCTGGCAGTGCCGTGAGGGCCTCTTCCGCCAGATCCTCCAACTCATCCTTGGGAACCACGGCAAACTCGATCTCGCCGTCCTTGTTCCTGTAGGCCTTGGTAACGTATTTTCTCTTCTTGCCTTCGCTGCTGCTGCTGTCAGAGTCGGAACAGTCGCAGCAACCATCCTCCGAGTCGGAAGCGTCCGAATCGAACATCAAGTCGTGGTCCTTGGGTCTGACATTAGAGACGTAGTAGTTTGGATTGATGCGCCGGAAGTTGGTCGAGTCCACCATGACCCGGCTCTGCTGGACGTGAAACCTCATGATCTGGTTCTTCTTGCGCTTCATAAAGGCGATTCCTTGAAAGCTCTTGTAGTGGACTCCGGCCAGAGACACGAACTTCTTGCCACGCGCGATCAACTCGGTGCGAAGCTTTGCCTCGTCCCGGTGGTACTTGAGCGGGTAGCACGGGAGGCTGGTGATCTTTCGCGCTCCGCTGAACTCGGGGATCTCTGCCTCGACGCTTCCGTAGCCAAACTTCTTTCCGTCATACTCGAAGTATTTTCCATCGACAATATAGTAGTTGCCCTTGAGGATAGATGAACTCGAGAGGGCCATCTCCACCTTGAAGACGCGAGGCTCGCTGGGCGTTCCGTACGTCGACATGTAGCCCATGGTGTTGGGCTTCCACAGCGCCCACACGTACTCGTAACTGATGATGCCGCTCTCCAGCATCGGATAGAGCGACTTTTTGACGTTTGCGTAGTCATGGTCGAGATACTTGAGAAGGACCTTGAGGTGTGCCCTCTTGTCATCAAGTCGCTTCTGGTTCTTCTTGCGTTCCTTTCGGGTGTCGCCGGCGGGCAGCATCTCTTTGAGCGCCTTTCGATGCTCTCGGAGATCTTCCAGATACCTATCGGGGGCAAAGGTCAGCAAGAGTAACAAGGAAATGGACGAGCACTCTCACAAAAAGAGGAAGTTGGGCTCCAGCTTGGGCTTTTCCTCGACCAAGCTTACGCCAGCAACGTCTCCAATGACATCCTTCAAGCACTCGCGCAACAGCTTGCTCTTGATGTCCACCGAGGTAGACCTATACCTCCCTTCCCAATCGAAAGACCTGCGGACGTGAAAGACGTATCCGTCGTACCGAGGGTCGTTCTCATTGTTGCTCGAGTCTTGCAGCTTCCATCGGTGGTTCGAATCGTCCCACACCCAGTCAACACGCTTGAACTCGAGCTTCTTGGCCTTTTTTGAGGTCGGCTTGTCCTCATCCACAGAGACCTTATCCTCATATGGGTTGTTGGCTCGCCTACTGCCTCTGGCGCGAAGGCCGGGCTGACCGTTAGGAACCCCCAGAGGTGGATTGACAGGAGGGCTTGCCACAGGAGGGAAAGTCTGGTTGACGGGGAAAAGGGGGCCCGGCGGAAAGCCGATGTTGACGATTCCAGTGCCGGTGGCCGGATAGGAAAACGACGTGTTAGGTATATATCCCGAGCTAGAGTTGAGCTGAAGCTGGGCCTGGAGCTGCGAAACCTGGAGTCTCAAAGCTTGGAGGTCGTCGTCGTCCTCCGTCTGGTCAGGCTCGGCTTCCTCCTCCTCGGCATCGGAGCCTGAAGAATCCGACGAGTCGTCATCGGAAGAGTCAGAGTCGGAGTCGACGACCTTGGACTTCTTCCCTTGCTTGGCCTTCTTCTTCGTCTTGCTGAGCTGCTTCTTGGCCGACTTCTTGTCCTTGGCCGCCTTCTTGTTAGACTTGGACTTGCGAGGCTTCACGCCCTTCTTGACGGGAACATCAGAGTCGTTAGAGTCAGAGTCTGAATCCGAGTCGGAGTCGTCGTCGGCGTCACTCGACTTGGCGGTAGCCTTGGCCTTTGCCTTTGCCTTGCTGGCCTTTGATTTGCCGTGGACATGCTTTTTCTTGGTGGTCTCCTTGGCGCCGTCCAGCCGGGCAACCTCGGGCTGCTTAGGCGTCGACTTGGCCGAGCCGGCCGGAGTTTGGACGTTATCGTCAGTGGTCGACATCGAGCTGTTAGCGACGACAGCGGCGTCGTCGCGGTTTTCTCCCGGCATCTTGAGGGTATCGAGAGCAGGCGTGGCGTGGCGATGGGTGGTTATGACGAAAGGTGGTGGGAAGATGACGAGAGAGAGGTGATTCCGGAGAAGGCGGGATCTGCAAGACCTTGGGGTGTGATCAAGTGTTTGTTGAACAACAGCGGCAGTGAATGTGGGCGTTTGCTAGCGACGTGATGCAAGGTGATATCATGTAATGTAATGCAATGTCGGTGGGCGGAAAGCCAGCCAGCTGTAGGGTACACGACCTCTCAGCGGTAGGAGCAGTTGGAGGAAGTAGGTAGGTAGAGATGCGAGATGCAGGAGGATGGAATATTGCGGGATGGAGAATGCCGGCCGAGAGCACAGATGGGAAAGTACGTGTCAAAGTTCCCGGGGGGGAAGAAGCAGTTTGAGGCTCTGCTTCCCTGGAGGAATGGACAAGTGGACGTGGACGTGGACGTGGAGTCAGCAGACTCGCTCGTTACTTGCTCACGGGCCGCTTCTAGTACCTGAGGTGACTTAATCAACCGGCGGAACACGCAAATGGAAGTGGCCGTGAGAGTTGTTGGGCGTGGCACACGGGATGAGAATGTGAAGCACGTCCACGTCGGCGATGCGACGTGAGAAAAAGCGAAGAGGCACGGGGGAGGTTGGTGGTGCAAAGAAGGGATGTTGTGGACCGGGAGAGGTTGAAGTCGGACGGGCGTGAAGAAGAGTGAGGAGGAGGTTGAGGAGGAGGTTGAAGGGAGGAGGAGTAGAAGAGAAGAAGAAGGTGAAGAATAAGGGAAAGAGAGAGAGAAGCGGAGGAAAGAAGAGGCGGAACAGCAGGAAAAAAAGACGTCAAGGTCAGGGCCAGGTGCGAGACAGGTGCGAGACAGGTGATGCAGTGATGCAGAGATGGAGGGATGGACGGGGTCACGTTTAAATAAGGTGAAGCAAAGCAGGCCGATGACCATGTGCGACAGTTTGTAGTGTAGGTACTCGAAGTAGGAACAAACGGCAGCTGGTTCGGCGAACGACAAAAAGGCAACCTGCCTACTAGACCTACCTACCCAACAAACGGGCGAAGAAAAGAAGGGCCTTTCTGTTTGGTTGTGTTTCGTCCCGTTGGTCGAGGAGTCAGTCAGTCATTATCAAACTGCGGTGCGCACACAGCCTATGGCTGGCTGTCAAACTACGATGCAAGCAAAAGCAGGCACATGACGGGCACGCGCACAGTACGAACAGGAACTGTGGTGAAAAGGGCAACAGGCCCAAATCTGAGCGGCCATAATGGTTGTAGCCATTGTGCAGGTTGCAGGTTGGCCTCGCAAAATGGGCTACTGCGAGGCCATTCACGAGGCACACACACACAACAGTTTCTCTTGGTTACCCAGACACACGGGATGGGATGGGTAGCTAGCTATCAGTTCCAGGCATCAGCCTCAATGCATCATCATCATCATCATTTCTTCTGGGCTTCTTCTTTTTCTTTCCCTTTCCTGTTTGCCTCATCCTGCCTATCGATCCCCAGTCCGCCTCACTTTCTCCCTTTCTCCAACCAGAACCTCAAATGCCAACCCAGTGCCCGCCCCCACTGTGCTCACCTCAGCCCACGAAAGCCTAGAGGCGGCCAATGGCGTGCACCAGACCCCCCGACTTTCGGCGCTCCCCGCGCTAGAACCGTCCCGTCTCTCTTCTCCATGTCTCTCTCTCTCTTTTCTCCAGTTCTCTGGCCCTCCCAGCAAAGACCGAGTACCAGACCTCCTCCCTCCATGGAATCCATGGCGGCGGCACAGTGCGCGAGGCGTTGCCTGCGAAACCCCCGCGTCCTTTTGTTTTTTTTGTTTTTCGACTGGACGAGGGAGGGATGAGTGGGTTGGAAAAGGTGGCGGCTGTCGCGCTGTGATTCGCCTCGGCCTGACTCCGCCTCGGCCTGACTCCGCCTCGTCCAACCCTGGAGCTGGGACGAGATGGGACATGCATTTGTCTGCCTGCAATGGAGAAGGAGATGGATGGCTTTTTGATCTTTTGTTACATGCACGTACGTACCGTAGTAGGTCGACCTCCAGGCTGCAGTCCCTTCGCACGTCACTATCGGATCACGGGAGGCAGTGTCTCTCTCAAGGGTATCAACTTCGTCCAATGTTCATGTCATGTCAGGTAAGTAAGTATGTTATGTTGCCTTAATTATCACAGAGGTATCTTGTTTCCTTTCCCATCTCTTCGCCTCTCCTTCTCTCCCTTTCCCTACCCTTCCATCTTCAAATACAAAACGCCCCATCCCATCCACATCTTACCTATCATGCAATATCCTCTATCGCCACCGGCTTCGACTGCGCCAACTCCATGTCCGCATCGCTGCTGTGGCTCCGGTGGCTCTGCTTGCCCTCACTCCACGTCAACTCCTCCTCCGTGCCCGCCGGCGAGTCCCTCCGCGTCGCCGAGTGCGTCCGTCTCCTCGACCTGATGCGCCCAATCGTTCGCACCGTGTCCGTAACCTTTGCCAGCTGCTGTTGGCCCCGACCCAAGTTGCCTGGAGAGTTCTCCCCGCGCGTGAAGTAGGGCCGGAGCGAGGGGAGACATGTAATCGTGAGGCCGAGGTTGCATTCGAGGATGCTCCAGAGGACTAGGCAGCGTCAGCCCTGTGACTCAAAAGTCTTCGCTTCCTCGCTGGACTTACCTGCCAGGCTGATCGGTCCCGCGTCTCCAACCTGCGACCGGATCACCAGGATAAATCGGAGGAGCGAAAACGTCATGGTGATGAGGCCGAGGAGGAGCGTGCAGTAGATGCCGAGCTTGAGGGTTCGTCGAACGTTGACTGCTGGGATGATCGTCCACGGTAGGATGAAGACTGCTCGACACGTGTTAGTCAACCTCATCCTCCCACCCTCTCGCCCATCTGACCGACCTAGAATGTCTCCCGCAAAGTGAAGCGCCCAAGCGATGACGAAGATGGTCTTCGTCTTAACCGGCGGACATGTCGACTCGGGTCGAAGGTCCCTGTCAAGTGTCAGCCCTTCGACTTCATCGTCAGCCTGACTCAGATGACTCACCAATATGTCTCGATGGGGGTGCAAAGCAGAAACAGCGCGAGCACACTGACTGCGTAACTCGTCCCGATAAAGGCAACCGTCGCCCACAGAAATATCCGCCGCTTCACCATGAACCTGGGGAAGATCTCCAGGTACATGGAAAGCAGCGCCCCTTTGCAGAGATAGAAGGCCGAGAACAAGGGCAGGTTGAAGATCCAGAAGATCTATCTCCCAGTCAGTCACTGCGTCTCACTGCACACTCATCTCATGAAACCGTTTACCTTGTATATCTCCTGGATTTCCTCCGGGCTGCTCTTGAATCCTATCAACGTATTCCCAACATGCGGCTGCAGAGCATTGTCCCTCATCAACATGACCGAGAGACCGACCACTGCCAGGGCTGCCAACCACCCAAGCACCATCATGTAGTCGCCCAGAACCATTCGTCGTCTTTGAATCGCAATCCGGAGATATACTCGCGCGAGGATGAGCGCGAGAGCAATGGTGAGGAGCAGCCATCCCGTCACCTAAATTCCATCAACACGGCTGAGTCAACGAGTGAAGCAGACACCGGCCGAGCAATCTCACCATTATAGGGACCGGTCCGCAACCGTCTAGTGCCATTTTGAACAATAGGGGCTCTTCGCCTGTAGAGGCGGCGTCGTGATGCGGGAGTGTTTCGTGGATATAAATGCGTCGTGGTGGTGATGTTTGGCCTCCAGGCAGAATGCCTGACAATATGAAGCAGCAGGAGATGGAGCGACCCAACCGACGAGGTAACACCAAGTAGAGGCTCTCGCATTCCTCCCCCGGGGCAGCAGGCGGGCGCTACAAGTCATCTATATAAGTTTCCGCCCACAAACATTCGCGGCCCATCGTGGCTTGTGGTAGAGTTTCCCCCCTTCGCTCTTCGCCCACGCCCTCGAGCCCCCTAGCCCGATTAGACGCATCGAAACTGGGCACGTCTGCCGGAGGAAATCTAAATCGACCTTCACCTCTTGATCGCCCACGCTGGATTCGGCCGGCGCTCGAACGCGGAGGTGCTGCCCGTGGAGCGGGACCTTGTCATTCCTGCCAGCCGCAGATTATACCCGTCCAAGCCGTCCAAGACTCCCGCACAGACAGAAGCGACTCTCGCCACCGAGGAACGTACTGGTCGCCGCGGTGAAGAGGCCGCAATGCCCAGACCGAGCTGACGGCCGAGAGCGGGCAGTGGTGAGCGCTTGCTCAAAGTCCCGGGGGGAGCTTTTGCCCTGTCGTCTGGGCGGCGCTGGTACGCAGCCGCTTTTATACTCTTGGCTTTCTCGATTCCGGTGAGGTCTCCCTCTTGGCATGGCTCACGTGGCCCCCGAATGCCGACAAATCTCGCCTTGCGTGCCCACTCGACGTCGTTTCAAGGCAGTGATCCAAGATGCCAAGATGCCCGGGTTCACAGTCGGTTCGAGCAGGCTCGAGGTTGCTAAGCAAGCAGAGTTCGTCCCATCTTGATCTTCTTGGCGACAGAGGCTCGTCTGAGTTGAGATGTGGTGTGATCCTGGAGATGTGTCTCGGCCATGTCCGAATATCTGTGGATTCCAGCGAGGCGGAGTGTTCGTGAGTGGGTGAGTTTGCCGACTTTCGACATGGTTTGGCAGAGTCTTGGTGTTTCTGTGTGTTGCGGAGCGTCGAGAATCTTGGAAGCGTCTTTGAGGTTATGATTTGCAGTTGGACGAGCGAGATGGTCGTTGATGATGGAGTTGATCACCTTCCGATTTCAGATGCAGTTCGAACAAGAACTTAACCCCAAACGTTCTTTCCCTCGAGCAGCCAGCGAAGAAACTCCAATAACGTCGGAAGCGAAGCAATTGCCTGCGATGGTCGGATATTGGGACCAAACCTGGGATCTTGAGCTGAGAATGCCAAGACGTGCGAACACCAAACCCGTGTTGGGCTCATCTGCTGCAGTCCGCTCACAAGCATTTCCGTTGCGAGAGCGAGAATCTAGAATCTTGATGGCTTGGACGAAAGCTGTGCCTTCCGTTGGCTGATGGGTACGTTCCTCTTCCCTTCACGTGAGTCATGTGTTGGTCTCGCCTCCCCATCGAGCGACTCGGGGAGTATCCAGACAACATGATACCACGCAACACCATCACCACCACCATCATCCCAAGTCTATACCTATTTATTCCTAACCTCTCGGTCAACATGGAATACATGCCTCGCAACTGGACATGGGGGTTCAACACATGGAACCCTTTCACAATTATATCGTCTCAACTCGAGACGACACCCAAGCCGCTGCCAGCAAGAGACAAGACCCTCCATATTTTCGAAGTGTTGGAACTCATACTGTCGCATCTTGACATGCGGACACTCCTCGTCTCGGCACAGAGAGTATGCACGTACTAGCACGACGTGGTCGCCGCATCGCCGGTTCTTCAACGACAGCTCTACTTCCGACCACACAAGCCATCCCCCAGCGCCGACGGTTCCGCTTCAGAACGCTCAACCAACCATCTGCTCCGAAGGCACTTTTCTTCAATCCTTGACCACGGGGACGACCATATTACCGTCTTTGAAGTGGCAGCTATGTTGCATAACCGGGTCGGCCCTTGCCGAATGGGACGCCATGGCCAAGTCCACGATGCCTTTACTCGGAAGGGAGCAAGCTGGAGACGCATGCTCCCGACGCGAACCAAATACCGACATGTTGTCTTGGCGCGGGCACGACCGGGTGTCTCCAAAGTGTCTGCTCACACGTTCCCGGATGGCATGCGAATGGGCCATTACTAGGACTTGATCTGTTCTCTCCTCTGCCAGCCAATAACGGATAGAATGCACTTCCTGGGGGTAGATTGGGCCGAAAAGGATCATCCACGGAACAGGCGCCGCTTCAGAGGGAGAAAGCCCGATCTTCTCCTAGCAAAGCACTATTTGCCGTATCCACGGGTCAGATTGTACAGCTGGGATTCTCCATTCGTGACCATGTGCAAGACATATCCGGGACGCAAGATATATAAGTGGTTCGTTAGTAACTCGCAATGGATGTTTAGATGCGAAGAGTATGAGCCCTGGGCTCGGGAGCTGGGAGCTGGAGGAACGGGATGATGAAGGCAGCGACTGAAGCCTTGGCTTGGCGATGGACATGGTTCGTCCATCAGTCATCAGCGACCATTGGCGTCTACCAGCTGGGCGTTATATTATCCGAGGGGATGGAGGAAACATGCCTCTTTTAGCGAGTTAATTCATAGCGAAATGCTTAGTAGATATCAACTGCGCCCGATCGAGCTTGTGTTGTGTAACGCTGCATCCATGCATTGATTCCGAATTGGGAATTGAGATTCGAGTCTGACAGCTTCATATTCCCGCAACCCCGCAGTCAGAATTTCATCCTTCTTTACCTTTGATCGTCTTTGCCTTGGTTACGAATCTTTGACGCGATGGGCCATCGCCGTCCATCGATGACGAGGCGTTGTTTCGAGCACCATCTCTCGGGAGGCGTTAACATATGGAAGACCCAGATGCCGTCCCTTGCACCCGTTTGTGACACGTCGACTTGGAGACACCTGCTGATCTCAAAATAGAAGATGGCGAGCATCGGTGAGCGTTGCTCGCGCGAGTGCAACCTGAAAGAAGCGCTGATATGGCCGAGCCTCGAACCTGCGACAACGTCTGGCTAGTCTCGTACCCTACAGACGCCGCCACGTAACGTGTCCAGCACCAAATCTCATGCCGTCGAACAGCGAGTTACCCATGGGGACGATGAACGAACACGAGCGGGTACATGACCGTTGAAAATGGGGTCCAGGTCGTTCCAAGGTTGTCTTCGATGCAGAGTGCGACGCTGCAAAACATGGAATGGAAGCACAGGAATCCTGATTCTTGGAGACGCAATATCGGCAAGGGGGAGGAAGAGGGAGAGTGACACGACTCGGCCGGCATGGATGGATTGGCATGCTGGTTTTATTCTGGTAAGCAGGACTGGTTTACTGGTCGTCCAGCAAGGCCCAGCAAAGACGTCGATTCTGTTGTTGTTCTGATGTGGGCGACGTCATTGAAGCCAATGGCGAGGCGAGGCCTCAAAGTTGCAACTTTTGCAGCGATTCCATTTTCGGAATGGTCGACGCAGAGACGAACCTGGTCCAGCTGAATTCCCTGAATTCGGCCGCTCCGCTTCAGCCCGCAGCCTTCACATTTCACACTTCACATTTCACACAAGCAAAGCAAACAAGCAGCAGTGCAACGCTGGCCACTGCCGACCTCACCTTCCATCGCTAACTGGCAACAATCATTCGTCCCCAAATTCATTCGAGACGTTCAAACAAAGACGAACGTCCGTGATGGCATGACACGCACCCATCTCTGCCGGGGTTTGCCGCTAATCACCTGCAAGAAACCTCGACCACAGCGATCCACAGCGCACTGACCCGCTGGAACTACCCCCACTAACCCCCGCCGAGCCCCGCTGGAAAACCCGCTAGCGGCGTTGACCCGCCACCTTCAGCTCCCCTCGGCCAATCACGTTCCTTGACTAACGTCATCGGTGGGCGAACTACGAAGCTGGTGCCCCGAGGTAGCTTCCTTCCTCGAACTGTCGCACGAGGGAGACAGAGAGAGCTTTCATCGCGGCTCGACTTGATCTTTTCCTCCTCACTTTCGCCATCCATCCGAGCGGCTTCCAAGGCGAATTGCGTGCTGGTTTTGCCTTCTCGAGAAGAGGCAAGCGAACACCAGAACGGCGCTGTCTCAGGGGCATTCCCCGTGCTTCTCTCCGTCTGCCCACGCGCAACCGACATCGTACGCCTGCTCGTTATCTTTCTAGCAGCCCGAGAACATCATTGCGCCCTTCACTCGTCGCCATCATGCCTACTTGGAATCGATTGAGTAGCCTTTTTGGCCGGAGCAACGGCGCCAACGGAGCGAACGGCAGTCGTCTTGCCTGGCTCCACGAGGAAGAGCGTGCTCGTGAGTTTGGCGTCATCGTGATGGCAGTAACGGCTCCTGACTTTCAATCCAGTGCTTCCTCACTACCGGAACCAAAACATCGACTCGGCCGTCCCTGCTATCGACGTGACCAAGGTCTGCTTGCGCCTCCGCCACCTCATCCGAGAGTGTATCCCTTGCGAGCTTGAGGAAGCCCAAATCACACGCTCCCACAGCACCGTCATCACGAGAAAGGTCGTCCAAGCTGCCAAGGAAGCTGGCGGCTCCGAGTTCAAAGGATGCGTCGTACGTTTGGTACCCGGCGTCTCAATTGCCCGATGGCTAATCTCGCCAGGTATTTGCTTTGCTCGTGAACATGCAATGGTTCAAGCGCGAGGCCATTGTCGAATTGTGGGATGCAGACCTCCACCATGTTCGTGCCACCGCTTGTACTGTCATTGCCAAACAGATGTAAGTCTGGAAGAGCGCTCCATCTCTGTCGATTCTGACCTCCTTGAAGCATTGAAGGCGAAGAAGACCTGGAATATCTCCTCCATACCATATTGCTCCGTCGCTATTCGGTCCTCCTCGACAACGAGCCCACGACCCCCGTCAACGTCATCGAAAAGGCCGTCGACCTACACGCAGTTCGTGTCATTGGTTCCTCGGGCTACCAAAAGTGCATCGCCTATCTTTGGCGCGGATGGCTTGTCCAGGACGAGGACGACCCGTCCGTCTTTGTCGACTACCACGACAAGGACAATTGTAGCTTCATTGTCCACATGGATCCCGATCGCATGCGTGCCCCACGAAACCAAAACGCCGCCCAAATGCTCTTTTCGCTCATCTATCTCGGTCTTTACACCGCGGCCATCAACTCGGTCAATCCTTCTGGCGATCTTGACGGTGCCGAAGTTGCTCTTTACGTCTTCACGTTTGCCTACGTCGCCGACGAGCTCATCAAGCTTTACAAGGCTGGCTACCACATCCTGGGCTTCTGGAACGCGTTCAACGGCACCCTGTACTCTCTTCTGACCATATCCCTCGTCTTCCGCCTCATGGGCCTGTCCTATACGCATGACAAATATCACCATGACCACTACACGAAACTCAGCTACAGCATGCTGGCTTTTATTGCGCCCATGTTTTGGGGTCGACTGCTGCTCTACCTCGATAGTTTCCGCTTCTTTGGCGCCATGCTCGTCGTGCTCAAGGTTATGATGAAGGAGTCGGTCATTTTCTTCGCGTTGCTCATCATCCTGGGCGTTGGCTTCTTGCAGGCCTTTATAGGTCTCGATCTTACCGACGACAATGTGGTTGGCGATGTTTGGTACATGGCTGAGGCTATGCTGAGAGCTCTTATGGGGAGTCCCGAGTTTGACAACATTGAGGGATTCGCGTATCCCTGGGGACAAACTCTGTACTATTGCTTTACTTTCGTTGTCATGGTGAGTTGACCCTGTGCCTCTTGTCGAGACGGAGCTGACGCGCGCAGATTATTCTCCTGAACATCCTGATCGCCCTCTACAACTCGGCTTACAGCGACATTTACGAAAATGCCGACGACGAGTACCTGGCACTCTTTGCCCAGAAGACAATGCAGTTTGTCCGAGCCCCCGACGAGAACGTCTACATTGCGCCTCTCAACCTGATTGAAATGGTGGTTTCGCTGTTTACGGAGTGGTGGATGCCTAAGAAGACGTACGAGTTCGTCAATGACTGCGTCATGGGTGTCATCTATTCGCCCCTTCTCTTTGTGGCTGCCTTCTTTGAGACTCGTACCGCCTACTCGATTCGCAGCAACCGGGCTCGAGGTGAAGAGGATGATGATCAGGTTCACGATTGGGAGCAATTGGTGGGCCAGATCGACCTCGAAGCGGAGGGATGGACAAAGACTTGCGCCATTGTCAAACCGAATGTCGAAGAAGAACCGGCCGTTATTGAGGTCCGTAAGCTGCGGACCGAGGTCGAAAGCTTGAGGTCCATGTTGGCCGACATCAGCAAAGCCATGGTTCTGCAAGCCGAGCACACGGAAGAAGCGCTCAAGTCGAAGTCGGGCGTCCCGAATCTCTTCCCCGAGGAAACTGGGTTGACCTTGAAGGACGACGAGAACGAGGAAGAGGATTCCAAGGCGGCCACGGACACTGGAAAGGCACCGGAAGAGGACGTTCCAGAGACCGAGGCTTCAGATGTTCCCGGGACGCCAGCTACGGACGTGCCCGAATCGTCGGCACCAGAGACGTCGGAAGTCCAGGAGACAACCGAGGGCGGCAGCAAGAAGAGCAAGAAGAAGAAGAAGAAGAAGGGAGGCGCAGGAGGTGCTGGAGGATCCGGCGCGTAGGATTTGCAACTGTCAAAAGTTTGATTCCGGCAAGCTTCTCAGTGTTGACGATAATTGGTCTTGGTTCGATTTTGGTTCGGTTCGGCTACTTGTTTTGGATTGGATAATGCTCGTGTATGTTGTCTATTACGTTGGTCAAGTGTGCAATTGATAATGGTTTGAACAGCGACTATTGTCCACGCAGCACTATCTAAAGTCTGGGCCTGCACTCCTACCAAGTGAAGCTCTCCTCGACCAATCTCACTACGGCGCCATGGCGGCCCAGGCCAGAAACAATGCATCGCACTTCGTCGGCCATGGACTCGGGGCCACACACGACGACCGTCGTCCCCGAACTCCCCGGCTCTCCAACCTCCCTCTGCAAGATGGCACGAAGATCCATCCTCTCCCCAAGAGCGACGTGCGTCTCAACCCGGCCCCAGAACCTGGCATCGGGATCCTCGTCGCTCAGCCTCACATCCCCGACCAGCCCCTCGACGGCCGCCACGAGACCCGCCTGTCGAACGCCCCAGAACAGCTTCGTCGTGCCAGTCGGCGCGTACAGGCTCAGCGTGGAGTGCAAGGAGGGTAGGATGGCGGTGATGCCCACGCCGCCGGCGATGCACAGCGTGTTGGGGTAGGCGGTCGAGGGGCCGTGGGCGGGCTGGAGGAGGGTGCTGGTTGGGGTGCCGTAGGATGCTTCGAGGAGGATGGGGATGCCTCCGGGGAGATTGATGGCGGAAGAGAGCTTGGATGTCAGGCCGGTGTGGGTGCGGACGAAGAGGGTGATTCCGCGGGGGGTTGTGGTGGACAGGGAGGCGGTTTCTGAGGACGCGGAAGCTGTTTCCTTGGCTGTTGTCGAGGTTCCGGCCTTGTCGGGCGGCGAGCCGGGTTTGTCTGAGACGCTAGCGGGTGAAGAGGCTCCCACGGCGTTGACGACGGAAAACGGGTGGTTCTCCCACACGCGCCACGTCAAGCTGGGGAAGTAAGCGTAGACGTGGCCCTCACAATCCACACCCGGCACATCAACGCGAAGATAATCGTCGTCGACGCGCGAGACGTACGCCCTTTGCACGCCCGTCCTCGCCAGCCGGAATAGCCTGACTAGTCGGTCAAACGCCCACACGGCCATGGCCACCCAGAGCCACGTCTCGTAGCCCCATTGATGGTTGTACCGGTATATAATGTGGTACCACGACCCGGCGATGGCGAGGATGGCGAAGAATATGTGCGCGGAGAGGAAGACCTCGTAGACGGCCTTGCGGATGGGGAGGATGGATAAGGGGAGGAGGACGACGAGGGAGAGCGTGGCGACGATGCCCCAGTACCAGAATGGTTCTTTGGATACAGCCGTGTGGCCCTTGTCATAGACGTACAGACCCAGCCAGACGGCAGAGTGCACGCAGGCCTGGAGAGTGCACAGCCAAGCGACCCATCGGTGCACGAGGAGGAACGTGGAGCGCGACCAGTCGGTCAGCCAGAGGAGCAGGCTGTTCCGTCCGGAGTACAGGATCAACAGCGCGATGTTGGAAAAGGAGAGCACGCCGGTGCGGTTGGCGACGTAGCTGGCGAGTTGGTACCAGTTTGTCGGGTACCACGAGTTGGGGGAGGCGATGGGGTAGGAGATGCAGCAGAGGAGGATGTTGAGGACGACGAGGTAGAAGAGGAAGAGGGATTGGCCGCGGGTGGGGGTGTTGATGAGGTGGAGGAGGGTTGGGGAGGAGTGTTTGGTGCCGAGGAGGGGTGGGGAGAGGTGGGAGTGGAGGAGGGTGGTTAGGCGGACGGGGAGGGGGAGGAGGCGGGTAAGGGAGAGGAGGATGGGGATGAGGCTGCCGGATATGAAGAGGACGAGGCTGAGGGGTTGTCAGTAGGTGTGGTAAGGGGATGTTAGACTAGGTAGGTACTCACCCGTACGTCTCATGGTTCGTCTCAACGGCTTCAAACACGATATTTATGTTATAATTAGCCAAATATGTCTCGTCATCCACCCTCACCGTCCGATTCAACCCCTCCCCCTCCCCCAAAACCTCCCTCGGCGCCCTCCCGACCTGCCTCACGGCCTCCTGGTACGTGACATTCGGCTCGGGCTGCACCGTCTGCCGGCCGGCGACGTTCATGACCCACCACTTCTCCAGGCGGTACACATCGATGTCGGCCGGGCAGCGGGAGTGGATGCACCAGGCCAGGGAGCGCAGGTAGGGAGGGTTGGTTGCGAGGCACTCGGGGGACGGCTCGTCCATGTCCATGTCCATGTCGGTCATGTTGTGGGCATCTGGGCAGTCGAGGGTGGTGGGAACGGAGGATTTGCAGGCGTAGGCGCAGGGAGGGTCGTACATGGTGATGCCGTAGCCGATGAGGCCGTGGCCGGGACGACCGTTTGTGTTGTGGGAGGCGGCCAGGGCAGCGAGGAGGAGGAGGGGGATGAGAGGTTTCATTTCTGGTAAGGAGCCGTGAGAATAGACTGCTGGGTTAAGGAAACAGATGAGATGAGACTTGAGAGCTCTGGCTAGAGACTTGCACGACTCTTCACGTCCCCATGCCCTCCATTTATACCCCAAACCACCCCCCTGCCCAGCCCTCCTCAACCCTCTCACGACAACCTCCTTCCCAGCCTTGCGCCCAACCCTCAAGCATCCATCCAGGCCTCGAACCCGTTCTACACCAAACTACGGCAAGCCACAATTGATAATCACCTTCGTCTTCATTGGGGGGCAAACCCCTCGAAGCGCACGATTGAGCAAGTTTCGAACCTGCCCGTCTCCCCCCCGGGAAGAAAACCCACCCACTTTCGCGCTTCCCGCGTCCCAATGTGACGGAACGTGGTTTGATTCGACGGATGAGACGGACGGTCGGGAAAGTAGCGTGGGATATTCGAGAACCGGTTCTTGGTGGGTTTACGAATATAGGGTTGGTTATATGCGTAAATGTGCTCGGGTTGGGGTTGGGCTTGGCTTGAACGGAACGCTTGACGCGGCTGATGGATGAGGAGTTTTCGACATGGGGGGGATGAGGGAGGTAGGGCTTGACGGGGGAGGAGGGAATTGCTAAGAGGTATGTCTTTATTGGATAGAGGGAGGTATGTTTGAAGGGTGTTGGGTGGGGGATGCGATCACCTGGATGGAGTGAGTTCTTGGCCATGCGGGAGCATGTCGGACCATGTTCTGCGACTCTAGGATTGATGTGATGGCTTGCCACTTTGGAGCTCATGCTGGACGAGCAAGATGTTTGTAGTTGTTGGGCTGGGTCTGTCCATCTGTGATGACTGCCTTTCACGTTTGTGGGAAACAAGACGAGAACCGAAGAACTGCTACGCTCGCAATCTGGCATAAATGGGGTAGGTATACCCCCATAAAATGTCTAATACAACCATGCTCTCGTCCTCGATTCCCATTGTTTAGCCCGTAGATAGTCGTAGAGTGCGAGTTGCCCTTCCTCAGCATGCCCATCTCAACCCTGTCTGGCGTTGAGATTACTCGGGAAAGTATTTCCTATCCACGTCAGTACACACCCAAACAGCTCTCAGTCAACTTCACTCACGGAATAGCCTCCAGATACGCATCCACATCCTTCTGCTCAAACGTCACAAACACCACCCTCAAAATCCTCCCCCCCTCACTTCCCCCCAAAAACTCCCTCACCGTCTCACACGCCACCTTCGCCGCCTCCCCCGACGGATACCCGTAAATCCCCGTACTGATCCCCGGAAACGCCAACGTCGTCACCTTCTCCTTAACCGCCAACTCCAGCGTCTCGCGATAACAGCTCCTCAGCAAACCCTCCGGGTCCTCGTCCCTCTCGTACCTCGGACCCACGGTGTGAATGACGCGCCGAGCGGGGAGTTCGTGACCTCCCGTGATGCGGGCCTGGCCGGTCGGACAGCCGCCGTCGATGGAGCGGCACTCGTCGAGCAGGCCCGGGCCGGCGGCGCGGTGGATGGCGCCGTCGACGCCGCCGCCGCCGAGGAGCGAGGTGTTGGCCGCGTTGACGATGGCGTCGAGACGGAGGCGCGTGATGTCGCCGCGGATGAAGCCGATGCGGCGGTTGATGTCCGGGTTGGAGGGGAAGAGGGCCGATGAGGCGGCCTTGAGGGCGCCGGAGGCGTACATTTCGGTGATGATGGGGATTTGGGCGAGAGATCTGGACATGGTGGATGGTTGTAGCGGATGAGAAATAGAATGAGTGATTGAGAAAATGTCGGGGATGAGGGGGGGGGG
>JAMQMW010000463.1:0-36252 GCA_024115155.1 Thelonectria blattea
GTACTTAAGCGCGGATAGATGCCAATACTTATGTCGGGTAGATCCTAACACCTGGGTGCGATTAAGAAAGCCGAGCATCTCAAAGCTCGAGAACATCTGGGTTCTTTGTCGACCAAGGAAGCTGTCGTCGAAAGCCGGGATGATACTTTCCTTCAAAGTATGTATGCAGTCAGGGCATCTACGAGTCAATGCACATCAGCCTTCGTCCATGTACATTAGTAAGTTTCTGTAGGAAACATCCAATACTATCAGGGATGTCCCGCGAGAGACCTAACTTTACGAAGTGAGTCTTTGCTCATGTTGGAGTATAACTTGGACCACTTCAGTCAACATATAAGAGTTGCTGAAAGTCCATTTGCACACGTCACATCCACTTCACCACAATCAACACCTTTCTCAGAAGCATCAACCGTGTCAATTCTTTGCAAGATGGATGTTTTTCGATGAGCTAGAGGCCATGGCCAAGACCTGCTCTCTCACCACATCCGAAGACATGGGCGACGAAACCGTCAACAGATGGCAAACCCTCTTTGGCTTCTCCGCCTCCGAGGCCACGCGGGCAATCGCGAATTTCCGCACCAGCCTCCACCGCGAGTCCTCAATCTCGGATTCTCACTCGAACATGGTGCGACACCAGAAAGAATCCGAGGGCTTCGACAGAGAGGCGTACGAATACTCGTGCTGCGTCAACAAGTGCAATCCGCATCGTCGGGGGGCGCTCACCGAGGGACAGCTGCGCCAGCTCGAGCTCTCGACTTACTTGGTGAAGCTGGAAGGTCCGCTGGACAGTCTTGAAGCAGTAGCCAAAGCCGCGGGCATTGAGTCTTTGTCGGCAAGCAGCATCGTCAGGGCGACAGGTTCTGAGACAGACGAGGACAGTTCTTTCTGCGAGATCAACGGCTCGGCCAAGCTTGCCATCGAGACTTTCCTGATGGAGTCGCAATCCAGCTTTTTCCCGACCTTTATTCGATACTCCAAGGCGCGGAAGAGCCTATCGCCGTCCTCTCGCCATCCCTGTCTCGGCATCGACTCGTCCATGCCTCAACACCGGCTCCGAAACCCCACCGGCGTCCCTCGCCCAGCGCAGACGGAATACCCGGTGTGGTACTTCTTCTACGGAACGCTTACCGACAGGACCGTCCTCGCCAAACTAATCGGGGTCGATCCGTGGTACGCCCCAGCCAGGATTCACGGCGGGCGTGTTGAGATCTGGGGGAGTTACAAGGGGCTCGTTGATGATGTTGGGGGGAAGGAAGTTGTCGATGGAAAGGCGTTTCTGGTGAGAGATAGGGAGCAGGAGGAGGCGTTGCAGGCATACCAGACGGATAGGTGTCAGGTTGTTCGGTGTCGGATCGAAATGGGGCATGGGAGGGTTGTGCATGGTTTGACTTTTCGGTTCGAAGATGGAGGTAGTTGAGGGGGAACGCTCCTGCCAGGTTTTATTGCTACGTCTTCATCACTAATACCGCCAATAGCAATTATCTAGTTTCAACGACTGTTTCACGTCTCAACTCCTCTCAACATTGTATGCAATTCCTCCCAGACCACGGCGATGTGACATTCAGACAAGGGCCACGAGATTATAGAAAGCTGGAGGGTTCGCATGTCAATGTCAACATACCTAACATATATATCCAATATTATCTCATTGTCCCCAAATTCGAGTGTTAGAGGAGACGTATCCGAGAAACTTGAAACAATGCAATCATCCAAGCACGTAATTGGCTGGCTATCATGAGGTATTATACCTAAGTGGTGGAAAGGGGACGAACGGACTGGGCGTGAGGATAGGGTCAGGGGACGAATATGGTTACGGCAGTCCCAACAACAGATGATCAGTCCGGATCAATATGATCAGAGGATATGTACCAGTACCTCGGGACCTCGGTAGCATGTAGAAGGACAAAAGGCCGTCTGGGATGAATCCACCAGGGTTATTTCACGCATCTCGAAAAGCCATCTTTTGTTCCTGCCACCAATATCCGAGTGCCGGGACCAGATCCGTCCCCAATACGAAATGCCACTTCACTCGGTAGGCCTTCTGGAAGGCCCAAGATGCTGCAGGGGCAGCTAAACGCACCACACGGGACGAAAAGGTTCGACAAGCGAGTGGACAGGGTCCAACAATGGTCGGACACGCATCAGGACTGACTTGGCCTACCGGAAACCCCCCGGACGTTGAACAACGCCATCACCGCAGAGTCTTGTCAATCTGCTACGTATTCGTACCGTACTCCCTCACAGGAAGCATGAGGTACATATCCGTACATACATTCATCACGCTACGAATCGTGGTTGACGACAAATGTCATGTCGCCCCGTCTTCATGCACCGCAGTCTTTGGGAAAGCAAGAACATAGGTGTTTGGTAATGATGGGGCTTTTGTCTCTTGGCACGTTGAAATATTCCTTCAGCAATTAGGGCACGGAGAGAACCCATTGCTGTACACACATATGCCGTGTTTTTTTGTTTTTTTTTTGCTTGCATGCATGCACATCATCCGTCACTCACTGTACGCGGCGACCTACCGTTTGCGCAAAAATTGGCGACCGACGACCATCAGACCAGATGGTCAGTCTCGACCTCTCTTCTCTTCGCCTCGGCCTGATCCTAGGCTTCTGGGCAAGAAGAGCGGCCTCCGTCTTGGGCGGACGCGACGGTGGGCGAGTGGCTGTTTGTGGAGGGGTGATGTGGGAGGGAGAAGACGCGTCAGCTTTTCCGGTAGAGCTGATAGGCAATGTTGTTTCCTTTGCGTTTCAATGCCGCCTTCAGGCTCAGGCTCAGGCTCAGGGCAAAGCTCGGTTCGAATGAAGCGAGGTTTTTGGAGAGATGAAATTTTCGAGCGCAGGGTGGACCGAAGATAAGTTTGGTTGCTGATTATGTAATTTGGACAGGGGCTATGATTGGTAGCTCTTTACCCGGGTGATGCGGGGTTCTGGGACAGCGTGCTCGCACTGTAGTCGAATGCCAGCCCATTTGAGGAAAGCACAATCGTCTCCTTTAATACATTTTGTCGTTAGGATGTTCACAAAATAACAACCTGATATAGCTCTATTAGAAACAACAACTAATAGCTCTTAATTTTAGTTGCCCTCACATCGGATAGATATAATGCCAGCTGACCAAAGTACGTATCGGTCCAGCATTTATGTCCTCTGAAAAACAGTATTAAGCCGCCGTATATACGCACTGTACTGAATCCCCCTCGGCTGCAGAAGTCTGCGGCTGAAGAATGGTGGTGGCTGGGGACTTCTATACTCCGTACATCAAGGATCAACGGGTCGCCAAGTGGCAGAATGAGGCAAACTGGTTGCTGAGCCTCAACGGTCCGTTGCAAGATGCACGAGGGGAGCCAGTAGGAATGCATTCAGAGGACATGCATGAATCTGGCGCAGCAGAAGTTGCACTTTCGTGTACAGTAGTCTAGGTAGGCAGACTTTTGGGTGCCTTTCACTACTTAGGGTATTATATTATCTCAAAGTGACACCGTCTCACGCATGTCCGGTCCAGATTCCGTTGTAGCAATCGATGTTTCGAAACAATTATCATGACGGACCTCCTCTCCCCCAAGCTGGATTGTCAGCCAAGCTTGCAAGCCTCGCCAAACAATAAGTTCAGGTCCGATTCCAAGTCGGTTGGGTTCGGGAAACCAAGAATAGGTAGTACTGTCAAGAAATCGCGCAGGAATTGGCCAGTTGCAGGAAACCATCTGACTGTCGATACTTCATAGCGCCAACACCACCAGCTCACGATGTCGAGGGGCCACTACATGACGAAGTGCCAGGACGCCGTCCCGAAGCTATATATCAATGCCACCTCTGCTCCAGGGAGTTTCAGCTTACCCATAACCTCCGCCGTCATCACCACACATATCACAATGGACGGCGTTTCCCCGGTCCTCGGCACCAAGACCATAGGACACACCCAGGGACCGAGGGCTTCGTCTGTCATGGTATTCTAGCAGCCGGTGGTCAATGGGGCTGCGGTACACGTTTCGGCATTGTTGACAAACTAATTTCCCATCTCCGGCACAGTGGTCGTGCCTGCATCAAGCCGTTGATAGACGAAGAAATTTCCAGACTCAACGGGAAAGAGCAAGAGAAAGCAGTTGCCCAGAAGCTCGCAACCAGCCCAAAAGGTACGGATCGACTTCGGCAGGAGCGTTCCCCATTCCTAGCGCCTCTGATTGCTCAATATCCCGAGCTTGCTCATTGTCCCGAACCTACGCGGATCAAGAGTCAGAATGATTGCGGAAGCGACAAAGACTTTGATGGGGAGTCGAAAACTCTACACTCCCAAGAGAAAAGCCATGAGTCCAGCTACGACTCCGATCCTGCACCCGAATTCAGTCCCAATCCACTGGCGGCTGATTTCACCGCATGTCGGAAGACGCGTCAACAACTCGCCAAGCGGTTGGCTGCATGTCTCGCATCTCGGAGCGGTGCTCGCATCTGGGGTAAGTCTGCCCTGAAAAGGCTCGAGTACGAAGGCGTCTTGCCGAGCTTCCTCGCGAGCTTCTTGTGCAGCGAAGAGGCCGATGCATTGAACCTGCAACTTCTGGCATGTCTTGGACTTGATTTGCCTCTCGGAGAGGAAATCAATAGTCTTGTCCATCCATCTCTCGGCGAAGCCATCGATGAAACGATGCAGGACATTGGTTCGTATTTGTCCGACGAAATGATGTCGGGAGGTTCAGCAACGGAACCTCTCGCGGAACAACGCCAGACCAGCTGTGTGGAATCCACCAGAACGACCAGTCCGGCGGATGAAGGTCACCGACGAAAAGTCTTGGACCTGGCCGATCAGCTCATTTCAAGAGACGCTTTCAATTCTCTCTCTCTTCGTGTCAGAGAAGGTCTCTACTCAACTCCCAGGCGCTCTACGGATCACGTCGAAAAAGTACTAAGATTGGACGGGTACCTGTCATTCGGCATGCCGGACGAGATTCTGATTGAGACCAGCCCTACCCTCTTGGACTACATCAAACACTATCTACCGGGACGCCAGGTTAATTTGTCGACATTGGTTACAATAACAGGCACTTCGTTCTATGCCTACGCTACCACTTGCCTTGACTACCTGAAGCAGACATGGCCTGACACGGGAGACATCCTACTTCCCGTCTTGCAAGACGTAACTCAACAAGCTCTCGAGCAACCAGGGTCGACGGCCGAAGCCTCTGGAGGTCTGCAATCCCACGTTATCCCCCCTCTCGCATCGGTTACTTACAATCAGGTAGTGTACCATGATTTACAACTCCATGCTAAGCTATTACCGGATGGGAAACTGAGGCTACGTGTCAATGGCCCGTATTCTCTCATTGTTGAGATCGTACAACAGCTTTCTTGGCTTACAGCAACGTTTTCCACACCACTGGCCAGCGGAGAAGCCATTGCATATTGCATGCCAGTCATGGAGCCACTCAGTATCTCGTCCTTGACTCCCTCGGAATACAGACTCAGCACGTTCTTGACGAAACTGGGCACCGACGAAAAGAATTCGTGCTGGCTCTCACTCTTCCCAAACGCCGTCGTTGCATATGGGTTCCCCGTTCCAGAGAGAGCAAATGGCATGGGATTAGAAATGTCTGTGGAACTCATGGCTGCTATTGTAGGAGCTCGTCACGCTGCTACATTTGATGGCGGTGTCGTGATCAAGGGCTTTTCGTCAATGTTCGTGCCCGTGATGCGAACCAGCGATGGGATACAGTGGCACTACGTAGCCAACGAGGACCCCGAAATACAGCTCTCCTACGACGAAGGAGTGAAGCGATGCTCAACTCGATCACTCTGTTCAGATGTGAGCCTGGCTTCTTTGCCAACAGCCCGTTGTTTCATCGGTTGGAACAGCCTGGTCGACATCCGCTTAGGCCACGAGGAACACGACTTTGACAAGATCGAGTTCTCAGACGCGACGGAAGTGAAGGCAACCTTGCAGATCCCGAGCGCGAGCGTTGGCTTCCAGCAGTTTGGACTGGCCCAAATCGACGTCACCTTTGGCAAACGAGATGGCAAGTGTCACTTTCAACGCAGCTCCTCGTATCGCAGAATCGTCACGGCCGCCGAGAGGATGTTCGTGGCCTTGTTCGACACGGCAGAGCGCCGCGGTTGTCTCGTGGCTGCGTCGGGGTTGCTGTTGCACATCCTGCGTCACCGCATATCGTCGGGGCTGGGCGGAGTCCCGGCGAGCAAGATCAAGATTGCATCCGCAGAGACTTGTACCAAGACGCTACTTCAGAATGCGAAATTGCGGCTTTCTACTGACGAAGATGAACCTCTCTTCCTCGATGAGGTTGTTTCCGAGATTTGGTCTGTCCTAGAGCTACTTCAAGCACAGAGCATCTCTGCGGAAAAGAACACCAAGCTGGAGATACATTCGACTTGGCAAGAACGCCTACTGGGGTATGAATACAAGGCTGTTGTCGAGGACTGGTCGCCTATGCCTCTCAAGGAGTTGGAGATTCTCAAGACGTGTGGGGGCTGGCCCAAACTTGTTCGCGACGTCAACGCATTGGTTCTACTTGCAAATGGCTTCGGGGACCTAATGCAACCGATTGACAACCAGGGGAGTCTCTGTCATCGGTGGAAAACTCTTCCCCGGGACAGGGACTACATGGCTGTTCCTGTCGACCTTATTCTGGGTCTCTATTCACTGGCTGGCTGCCGTCAGACCAAGAAGCGGCTCACCGCAACCAACCTGCAACTTCATAGGCAGGGCAGATCTTCATTTCAGCCTTGTCCAACGCCGAAGGAGTCGGAGTGTTCTTGCGACAGGTTGCAACAGATTGTCAGCAACTCGTCGTTCGGAAAGATCTGTGTGCCCGAACTCGCCGAGGGTAAGGGAGCCTTGGTCATTGGCGATTCCAGCAGCTTCATGAAGCGTATCACAAATAGAGGCGCCCCAAAGGTGCCCGGGACGCTTGGCCTTGCCAGCACCGCGTTGGGTGGCGAGATAGCTGCCGGCTGGAACTCGGACACTTCCAAGTCATCTTCTGGTTCGGAGTTGAGCTTCCGTCAAAGCAGCACAACCTCCCCTGCCAGTTCATTCGACGATAGCCAAGGCCACCGAACGAAGCTCGGCAATCTCAAAACAGGGATAGCCAACTTTTGCCATCGAGGGAAACGCAGCCAGTCGGAGGTGCCTGGGTCACTTCCTTCTCTCTCTCCAGGTTCAACAGTTGAATCTCCAAGGCCAGCAAAGCAAGCACGCCTTGGGAAATCGACCTTTCACGGCACCTCCCCGACAGATGATTCCCAGGTCGTGGGTCGTGCCTAGACAGACTTGGAACCCAACTTTCGTGGTTGGGATGAGATGTAGTCGCCAGCAGCATTTCTACAGCAGGATCTATTTTGAGTGAGTTGGGGGAACCGAATTTGAAACAGGTGGATAATTTGAAGTGAATGGATGGTCGAGTGTCTACCATCAGGCAGGAAATATACACAGTGCGTTGCGGTGTATTTGGCTCCAAGTCGGATCCCGAGGTTGTGCAGAAGCCGGGCTTGGTCTGGATGGTCTTTAGGTAGGTAGTTCCGCCAGGCGAGAGCCCGATCAACTCGGATCCCTCAGCTCCCGCCGCTCTTCGATCTCCTTCATCTTCTCCACCGTCTTCGAGACCCTCTCGACCATTGACTCTTCAAGCTCAAAGCCGTTCGCAACCTCGAGCAGCCTGCGCTTCCAGAACTCCCACCTCTCGACGCTATAGACGGCTATACCCTTGGCTAGTTCTCCCGGCGCGAACATCCTTTGCTCGTCCTCGCTGGGCACATGTGTAAAGTTCATTACCTCGAAAATTAATCCGCCGTCGTGGAGCAGCCATTCGGTGGCTACCCAGAGATGGCTGGTGATGATCTCCAGTCGATGAGGCGATTTGGGGAGGGCTTTCTCCAGGTCCTCCCGGAGTTCCCAGATGGGGAAAGAGCTCTATTGGCAGGCCTTGATGAATCCGAGACGGGCGATGAAGGAGGAAAAGCTCTTCCACGCGTCGACTTGTTCTGTGGTAAACCCGCCGTCTTCCTCTGGCATCAAGGTCGGATCTTGGTGTGTGAGTGAGCAGGAATTCTTTGGACGTAAGCAATGAAAACTGAGGAGCACATACCAGCCCAAAAGTCACGGGTCTGTGATCCGAAATCGGGGAGGTGTTTCCATTTATAATACTCATTCTTCTGCAAGAAGTGTGAGCGATATAGATTTGACGAACATGCATATATATTCTGACTTACGTTGAGGCTTTCCGACTGATAAACCGGCCCGTCGAGGCGAGATAGACTCGCGACGACTTGAAGCATGACTTCCTGCCATGGGTGATCTGGTGGAACAACGTCGGCGATGCTTAGAAAGGTCCACCAGAACCCGTACCAGTCGGCGTTGTCGTCGACGAGATGAGAGAGGCCGGTTGTGATGTTGGCAACCTTTTCCGACTAGTCGGCATCGCTGATGAGTGAGGGCTTGATGACGTCCCAGCATTCTCTTTGGATAGAGGGGGGGGTCGTAGGCCACTTGGCGTCGACTTTGAGGAGTCTGGCTGCATCGTCCATGGCTGGGAACTGAACAGGGGATCAAGGCTTTAGGAACAAAGAGTGATGGTAGAGACGTGACGGCAGGCGGGCTGGAGAGGTTGACAATGATGGAGTGAGTGATACTGTTGAGGTAAACGCAGCAGCCAGTGGGTTATTAAGGCGGAAAATGTCCCACTGTGAGGTGCTTTTTCGAGCCGTCAACCGCGCGCCTGGAGTTGGAGACATGTTCTATGAGCGGCGGTAAAGTATGGAGGGCAATTATCACGTTGTGCCGTGGAAGTCAGGGAGCCAACACTTTTAAGCGCCCGCGAGGTTGCCTTACCTCTCTCAACGTACGAATACTCAACAGCTCATCTGGCAGTGTAACTCTTGTAACGCGCGTGGCGGGCCCTATCCCAATCCGTTTTCTAACACGGAAAAACTTCGTATGTGCTTAAGAGTGGGATATTTTGTGCATATAATGGAGAGTCGACCTGCGTCTTCAAAGTTGGAGTTGTCGATAAGGCTTCTCCCCTCACCAAAGTGCCCAGCTCTGGGGTAGCTCCAACTTTGAGATTTGAACGCTGGAATGACGTCACGACTGACTTCTCCCATCCAACGGATAAAAAAGGAGAGCTCCAGTGCGAAGCTATTGCATGGATCGACATAAAGAACCATGAACGCATCATGCACACGGCTGAAAAGGCAGCAAATCAATGCGCTGTCGCAACAGGCGGGCGGACATGGCCGGGTTTAGGTTCCTTTAAGAAATGACGGAAGAGAAGAGAATTGATCTTTGGTTGCAACTTGTCGCTGTTTTCCTATGGCTAGGGCGTTATGAGGATCAGCGACCCCCTACCGGTAGCGCCGAGGATCACGAGCAGGCAAGAACCCAAGAGTGGTTCGAGTGTCTTTTTCGCAAGTTTATCATTAAGATTGAGCAGCGATCGAGGGTGGAGTGTTTGGCGTTTCAAGATGATTTCCGTCGTGGAGAGAAACCGGCTTTTTTTGGTTGCGATGGTGCTTCTGCAAACAAACTCTTGGCGGGCTTGGTGTCTTGGCGTTCGGGCCGGGCTGCGCTGGAAGCATGGAAAATGGTGGTTGTAGGCTGGATGAGTCGAGTTCGTTGTCGTGTCTTGTCATTGTCATGTCAGGAGGACCGCATGCCGCATGGCCTCAAAGAGAAAGTGGTTGGATGGACGTGTTGTCAGCTGGCCACATTGAAGAAGTCGAAGCAGCAACGAGCTTATCGGGACGTCGGCAATGGCAGTGTCAGACAAATGGGAACTAATGACACCGAGGCAGAATAATTTCCCTTCATCACCCACACAATCTCGTCCGTCTGCCTCGTGTCTGTCGTACGAATGGCTCGACAACAATTGGAGGCCGCACTCATTTTCCATGGAATGGAAGACGGGATAATAAGGGTAGTAGACCAAGATTCGTTTCAGCTAGCAATGGCCTGATCTCGAGCCGCTCGACGGGAGGGTAAGCTTATAATTAAGAAGGGACTTTAGGAGAAAGAGGTGATTGCTGACAGCTGGAGATGATATGGAACTATCCGTAGGTACTTCGTACTCGCTTGATATCCGCTGCATTGAATATTGGCCACCTAAGGTACCTTAGTAGGGAGGGAACCAGCTGCAGCTGCAGCGACAGCTCACGGTTCCTGTCAGCAGACTCTCCATCTTCAGCTGGCGACGATGCCGAATTATTAGATTTTGGTGCTCTCGCATTCGCGGCAAGTCGCTAGTGCCGTTCGCTTGTGTGTTTTTGGTTCCCTTGTGATCCCTGTAGCGTGCCTCGAAAAAAAAAAATGGAAATCTGGATCTTCAAAAGTCTCCCTGGCACCTGCGTCATCTGTTTTGGTTGCTTGTCATGCTCGTGCCTTCCCTGCGAAGTAGCTCCCGCCGTTGCGGCCTCCTTCTTTCACCTCCCGTTTTCTTTCATCTCACCACCCAGACACGGCCAATGCTAGCATCGCTTTCATCGCTTTCGTCGCCTTTACTGACCTGAGCTGTATGCACTGTAAGTACCTTCCGCCTTGCGTATGGCTCTTTGCCGTAAACACCTGCGACAACTGAGAGCTAGCTAACCTCGAGCTCCGAACCATTCCAGCTGCGAGTTTGCGCCCCCCAAACAAACCACAACCCACAAGTTTGCATCCCTTCAGCCGTTCTGTCATCCGAATCGTAGCCCCTGAAATTGGTCGACGACCGGCAACATGGCGACTCTCGACGCCGAGAGACCGCTCACGGGGGACGATCGCAACCCGCACGCGTCGGCTAGTCGCTGGCGACACCAGGAGTCTTCCGCCTTTGCAGAGCACGCCGCGCTGCAGGCTGAAGGGGCGCGGAGCCCTCACATACACGACCCGAACGCGGGCGGCCTGACGGACTTTTTTAACAAGGCGCGGGTCGACCACCATGGCGATGCTCCCAGCACGCATCACCAGCCGCATCAGCCTGTCACTCTCGCTGCTGCGCGCGCAAACCCTGATGGGACCGCTTTCGTCGATGCCGCCGAGTCTTCGAACGTGGTTGATGCCGTGGTGGATGAGGTGCCGGATGGGAAAGAAATTGTTTGCGGTCCGCTTCTAAACTACCGTTACATGGAACAGGGTCGCTGGATTGGCAGTGTGCTTGTGGTTGTTCGAGGAGGTGGCAAGGTCCAGCTTCACCAACCACATCTGACCATCCGACAAGCTTCAACTGGACATCACCACTCGGCCGGGGAAACCAATGGCGAAACCAACGGCGAAACTAATGGCGCCGAGGTCACGAATGGAATCGCCGATGAGAAACGAGTCGAATCGCATTGCCTCTATTCCGACCCGCGAAACACGTTTTGGGCCTTTGACATCAACGTCCCCATCGAGGCCACCGAGACGAGCTACGAATACGAGATCCCCGAGATGCGCTACTCGACCGATCACAAGCCTCGCCTCAATACCTTCTTCGTTCCTGCCGCCAACGAGTCGATGCGCATCATGTTCCACTCGTGCAACGGCTTCAGTGTTGGCACCGACGAGGAAGCCTGGAGCGGGCCCGCACTGTGGAACGACGTCGCTCGCAAGCACAAGGCCGTTCCCTTTCATGTCATGATTGGAGGCGGCGACCAGATCTACAATGACGGCATCCGAGTGGACGGTCCTCTGCGCCGATGGACGGATATTAGCAACCCCAAGAAGCGCAGAGATTATCCCTTCCCCGAGAAGCTCCGCACCGAGTGCGACGACTACTACCTCAAGAACTACATCCGCTGGTACAACATCAAGCCGTTTGCCGCAATGAACGGAAGGATTCCCCAAGTCAATATTTGGGACGACCACGACGTGAGTATTGGACGGAGCTGTCCAAGTCGCCACTGACGAGTCTTTAGATCATCGACGGCTTCGGTTCATATGTCGACCACTTCATGCGCTGTGATGTTTTCCGAGGCATTGGTGGCACTGCGCACAAGTACTACATGCTCTTCCAGCATCACACAGCACCGCCGCCGTCGACTTACACCACGGGTAAGACGGCCCAGACAAACGATATGGAACTCGAAACTGAGCAAAAATAGACCATGCCGGACTCGAGGGCGCTACGCAAGGGCCTGACCCGAACCAGCTCATTGATACCTTTGTTCCGACGGCAGAGACCGGACCGCAGTACATCGTTGGACCCAAGCCGGGTCCTTATGTGGCTGAACATTCCCTCAACATCTACTGTCGACTTGGCGCTCGTATTGCTATGCTGGGAATTGATGCGCGAACCGAGGTTGGTAATTCGGTGCATTCTACATAACTAGAGCTGACAACCCTTCAGAGAACGCGGCATCAAGTCAATTATCCGGAGACGTACGAGTTGATATTCAGCCGTCTGCGATCGGAATTACGAGCTGCTGAGGAGTCCGGACAACCCATTCACCACCTGATCCTACTTCTCGGAATCCCCATTGCCTATCCAGTAGGTTCCCATGCGGTGGCTTGGAAGATTTCAGGGCTGACATGGAAGTAGCGGTTGACTTGGCTCGAAAACATCTTTCGAAGCCCTCTTATGGGACCCGTCAAGCTCCTGAACCGTCGGTTTGGCCTCGGCGGTGGTCTCTTCAACCAGTTCGACGGTAGCATTGACCTTCTGGATGACTTGGATGATCATTACACTGCCAGAACCCACAAGAAGGAGCGCCACGACCTGGTGGTGATGTTGCAGAAGGTAGCCGCCGAGTTCTCGGTGCGAGTGACTATTCTCGGAGGTGATGTGCACCTTGCGGCTTTGGGTCGGTTTTATTCGAACCCTCATCTCAAGGTTCCGGCCGAGGAAGACCACCGATACATGGTCAACGTCGTCTCGTCGGCCATCGTGAACAAGCCTCCACCGCAAGCCGTGGCGAACTTGCTCGCACGTCGAAACAAGATCCATCATCTTAACTCGAAGACGGACGAGACGCTGCTGAACTTGTTCAACAAGGATCCCGGCGACTCTTCCAAGACGGCAAACCACAACCACTGCACGATGCCGAGCCGAAACTTTGCCTCCATTACTGAGAACTCGCCTAACAATATTAACGGCGTCACCAACGGAGACGCGAATGGCTCGGTGGAAAACGAGAGCGACACTCAGCCTTTCCTTGGGCGAAACGGACACGACGACCTACATAAGGGCGAGGTCGGCTCGGGGACGGAGCACAAGGCGGCCTCGCGGCATACGCACGGAAGAGGCGGCGACGGGACGCTAGACGTGTGCATCAACGTGGAGATTGACCAGCACGACCCCGACGGGCGGACAGAGATGTACGGGCTCACGGTGCCTGTGCTGAACTACCGTAAGAGGGACGAGCCCCCGACGCCGCCTCCGGAGTCTGCCCCGGCCCCAGCCAAGTAGCACTCGAATTGGCGAGCTGCGGTGCGGGCGTTTGTGTCGAGGAGCCGGTAAGTGATGGGGTGTCTTTCCTGTTCATGGGAGTCGGTAGCTGACATTTACGATTAGGAAACGAAAAGTCTGGCGGAAATATGAGCGGAAGAGAGCGGAGTGAGGTCGGGGCCAATGGCTTTTGACTGATAGGGATGGGTCTGGAATGAGCCTCGAAGAGCCGAGCAGTGGAGAAGGCCCCTCTCAGATTTGGAGGCTGGAGCCGGGGGCGGAGCTATCAGGAGGAGCTCTTGTTTTGTGCTTTATACCTAGACGGAGTGTGGGATATACCTTTTTAGCAGAGAAGAGGAGGGGCAAAGGATACAGAGGCTTGTTGGAGCAGATGATGGGCTATGCTAATATTCCTACTTGTAACATATTTCCTCTATCGCCCGGTACGGCAAATACTCTGTTTTCATTGTATAAAAGTTGACCACATGACCACAATCCTGCAAATGTCCCATTTCCCCACGTCCATGTCGGCAAAGCGCGGTTCTCATGACACAGTCGCCATTCGACCCGCCAAACACGGCACGTCAGCAAATAGAAACCGAGACTTTTCTGTTTGGTCGTCCGGGGGGGTCTGGACGGGTGCGGCTCTTCGCGGGAGAAGAAGCCACCAAGTGACATGAGGAGGCCGAAACCGGCGGGGCCGGGCACACGCGAGCGGCGTTGCCATTGGCCAATCACGGAGCTGCGTTTCCCGGGCATGGGCCGGCGGCGATTATGGCTGGGGAGGGGGGGTTACGGTATGCTTCAGTTTCAACTCCCTTGTGATTGAGAGATGGTTACTGTATTTTACTTGCCGTTGGAATTTCGATGATGGTTGCATCGTGAGTTTTCAGCAGCCTTACGTTTCTCTTGGTCTATATCTCCTCGTCCGAAGTAGGAGATATGAGTGAAGAAAGCGAGACGTCATGCGGCCGGCGGCCCCACGAAAGGAGTCCCCGCTTTCGACCGGCCGTCATGGCAGCTAATCCATTATTGTTTTTTTCCTTCTGTAGCAGTGAGCTCCCCCCCAGACGCAATTTTTAGGCCGCGATAAGCCGAGAGCAGGGCGAACAGCTTTCTCTGCTTGCGACCAGCTCTTGAAGCAGCCACCGGCACGGCGAGTGGGCGGGAGGCAAGACTACGGATAGGAAAGGAATAGAGCGATTGGAGGTCTTTGGGCTTGAAGGTATTTAAATAGGAAACCGTGAGACGGGTCGCTCCTTCCCTTGTAAGGTCGTCGCTTGGTGTGAATAGCTCTTTCCTCCCTTCCTTCATCTCCAGCGCTTCGTCTTTTTCATCTTCTTCTCTTTCTTCTTCTGATATCATCCATCATCCACCTTCGATTAAAAACACCCTCGGAAACAATGCCTTCGATGCTTCTCAACCGGGCGGGCGCCTACGGTCTTCGCAGCGCCGCGAGGGCTCAGCAGATGCGGGGTGCCGCCACTCTCGCTGCCTTTCGAACCCCCAAGGTCTTCAACGAGCCCAACGTGCGTATCCCGACTTTATACACTTCAACCATGTTTAGAACGAGGAAGTTGACCGTGGTGGATTGTAGCAACACTTTGTCAAGGGAAGCGAGCAGCGCGCGGGTTTGACGGCTGCCATTGAGAAGCTGCAGAGCAAGCTTCCTCTGGAGGTTCCCGTCGTCGTTGGCGGCAAGCAGGTATGATACGGATGGCCAATTGGAGATGAATTGAGCTGACCAAAACACCACAGATCAAGGCATCTGCTCTCTCAAAGCAGGTCAACCCCGCCGACCACGGCACCACGGTCGCCTCATACCACACTGCCACTCCCGCCGATGTCTCCAAGGCCATCGACGCCGCCCTCGCCGCCAAGCCCGCCTGGGAGGCCCTCCCCTTTGCCGAGCGCGCCGCCATCTTCCTCAAGGCCGCCGATCTCATCTCGACAAAGTACCGCTACGACATCATAGCCGCCACCATGCTCGGTCAGGGCAAGAACGCCTGGCAGGCCGAGATCGACTCCGCCGCCGAGCTGGCCGACTTCTTCCGCTTCAACGTGCACTACGCCGAGCAGCTCTACGCCGGTCAGCCCGAGCACAACAGCCCCAACGTCTGGAACCGCCTTGAGTACCGCGCCCTCGAGGGTTTCGTCTACGCCGTGAGCCCCTTTAACTTTACTGCTATTGCTGGTAACCTGCCTGGTGCCCCTGCTCTGCTGGGTAACGTTGTTGTGTGGAAGCCCAGCGACTTCTCCATTGCCTCTAACTGGCTCGTCTACAACATCCTCCTCGAGGCCGGTCTGCCCAAGGACGTCATCCAATTCGTCCCCGGAAACCCCGTCGAGGTCACCAAGGTTGCTCTCGAGCACAAGGAATTTGCCGCTCTCCACTACACCGGCAGCACTGCCGTCTTCCGCAAGCTGTACGGCACCATCGGCCAGGGCATTGCCGAGGGCCGCTACCGATCCTACCCCCGTGTTGTTGGCGAGACTGGCGGCAAGAACTTCCACCTGATCCACCCCTCGGCCGACATCGATAACGCCGTCAAGCAGACTGTCCGTGGTGCTTTCGAGTTCCAGGGCCAGAAGTGCAGTGCTACTTCCCGCTTGTATGTGCCCAAGTCCAAGTGGCCCGAGTTCAAGAAGAAGTTGGCGGCCGAGGTCGAGAAGCTCAGCATTGGCGTGCCTTGGGAGCATGGCCACTTCGTGGGCCCCGTCATCCACGAGGCTTCCTTCAAGAAGCTCTCCGGTGCCATTGACGAGGCCAAGAAGGACAAGTCCTTGGAGCTCGTCGTCGGTGGAAAGTACGACTCGTCCAAGGGCTACTTTGTCCACCCCACCATCTATGCCACGACCAACCCCGATCACAAGTTCCTCTCGACTGAGTTCTTCGGTCCCATCTTGACCACGTACGTCTGGGACGATGCCGCCCCCAACGCCTACGGTGCCGTGTGCAAGCTGGTCGAGTCGATGTCCGAGTACGGCCTCACTGGCTCCATCTTCGCCGCCGACCGCGAGGCCGTCCGATTTGCCGAGGAGAACCTCCGCAACGCCGCCGGAAACTTCTACGTCAACTGCAAGAGCACCGGCGCCGTCGTCGGTCAGCAGCCCTTTGGCGGCTCTCGAGCCAGCGGTACCAACGACAAGGCCGGCAGCATGAACCTGCTGACCCGGTTCGTCAACGTCCGCTCCATCAAGGAGGAGTTTGTGCCCACGACCCAGGTCACCTACCCTAGCAACGAGGTCTAGGTTCGATGACGGGGAGGGAGGAGACGCGGTGACGGATAATGATATTGATTTACATTTTGGAGTATCGGGAAAAGATCGGATGGGAATTGGACGTGTACACGACGACGCATAACATGGGGTCAAGTGCAAGAGGTAAAAGAGCTGGTATGAAAATAGGCCATACTTGCAGATGAACAATTTGATATAAAGTTAAATGACTTTGTTGCTCCTATAACGTGAGCCCTAATCTCTCGAGTGATCATATTCTACCATTAGGACATAAATATTGTTTTATAGTCAGTTCAATGTTAATTTACTAGATTGAGGATGAGTTGAAATGACGAGTTGAGACTTTGACATAGTTGTGCTTTTGAACAGGTGTCGTTGGTATTACCGGGTTGAGTTGCCATGATCCGAAAGAAGGACACTCCCAGCTACCAAGAGACGCCCCAATCGTTAGGATTCGAAGTATTCGTATAATGGGCATATATGCTCCTGGCGTCGAGTTGAGACGTGTTAACACAATGAGAGATCTCCTTGGGGTATTGATGGTGACTATTACGAAGTTCTTGACGACACATAATGAGACTACCCTGTATTGATTTGGGACTCAAGACGCCTCGTCTTTTGTCTCGCCATCATTATTAACGTTACTTTGTCAGTGGAACGCCAAGGACCAATACAGGGCAAGGATGAAGGTCATCCAAGACAAAATATTTGTATCGAAGAATAGACCATGTGCTTCCTGTACTCCGTAGTGCCCGTGCATGTCCTGAACTGCTCGGCCCTCTGAGGGGACTGTTGGACATATCACGCATGAGCTTGAGGAGGTATCAGCTGCTTACAAGCCCGATAGGAATCGACTGATGTTCGTGAATGTTACTTATCCATTGCCCATAGTTTGGGAACGACTAGTATTCCGCGGATCGGTCATGGAAGTTCTTTGGATAAGGCCGACGGAGATTTCCACGCAGATTAACTCAGAGCCTATCATGCTTATTTGCGGTCATGGTGAAGCAGTCCCGAGGCATGAAATTGAAACGGCCGTCTACTTCAGTAGAGAAGAGGTATCCGGAGGCCGACATGTGGCGGATATTCTGGACCTCGAGGGAAAAGACCTGGTCGGGGCCCCGGCCCCCACGTTGGCACATGCGAGACGTTGATGGGTGGGATTCACCGGGAACTGGAGCAGCCTGCAGCCATCATCTTTGAGAATCGGCGGCACTGGGACACGTGCTCACCTCTGTAGGAGAACGAATGATGGAAGCCAAATTGCCACGACCCTTGTTCCTCAGGAGGACCCTTGCCTGCGACGCCGGTTCCGACATGAGAATCTGGCGGCTCGACTAGTGCTGAAGAGAGCGAGTAAGCGCGAGAATCTGGGACGGGGACACGTGCTCGCGTGCCCTCGAACTGGTGGTTTTCGTATTTTGGGGTGGTGGCGGACCGTGAGAAGTGACGTGCTGGTAGAGGGTGGTGGAGGTGGAGATTTGGTTTCCAAGGCTCGGAGACTCGACCTTCTGGACAAAGTGAGGAGGTGGACCTGGTGTGGAGGCTGATGAGCGACTCGTGAGGGACAGTGTCGTTAAATTGGGGTTGAACATGTTAGATTGATGACTCTGTCCGGATGAAGCAATACGGAGGAGGGACGGAGAAGGAGGAGGACGGCTTAGCTGGGCGTGGACTCGGAGGAACGTGGCGACGACAAGAGAAATTGCTCTTGTGAATTGTTTCCCTTTTGTCCTCGTTCTCGTGGCTCTTGGCATGACATGCTTTTGCATTCGTTGCAGGTTGCGGCGGCGAATGGGCTGTATTCGGAGCGGTTGAGTGGATGAGATTCGAAGCTTGTCTGGATGGTTGTGGTCTCGTCGGTGATCGCTCTGGGAAAGTCGGGGTGTTGACGGGTCTGTGCGAGGCTTGGCTGCCAGGTTGGCCTGCTTTTATTTCGACGTCGGGGATAAGGAGGATGGACCCGGGAAGAGGTGTCAACTTTGGAGAGATGTCGTGGTCAATTGATGTTGTGTGGGAGGGAATGTGAAAGGGGTGCGTAGGTGTGGTATTTGTGTGAATTCTTTTTTTCTTGCTCTTTCCTTCTGGGTGGCTTTTGTTATAGATATGGAAGGAACTTGGGAAAGAGAGACTCCTCTTACACTTGCCGTGGTCGATCCTCCTCCAATCGTCCCCAGCTTCTTTCCATCTCCTCCTCCAAAGCACTTGCCTCACCTTGACCGAGGCGGGAAAGCTGGAGAACAGCTCTCGGCAAAAGACTCACATTCAACAGACTTGGCCAAGCTTTTTCTGCATCGACGGCCCTCTGTTTTCCATGGGGAAACCCCCCCTGGCGGCAGCACGTCTGCGGTCTCCCCAAACGACCACATGGGCAAATGCCCCACGCTGATTCGTCAACGTGCTCCAACAACATCGGAGAGCACGCGACCATTTGCTGGATGATGCTTGGTCCGAGAGGAAAAGATGCCGTTTCGACGATCCATTCTCTCTGTCTGCGGCGCGGATTGGACGAAGCTCTCAGGAGGAAAGAGCAAAACTCTCTTGCTTGGCTTGGCGCCTCTAGCTTGTGGTGACCGGGGAAGGAGCAGAGCAGAGGAGAGCAGGAGCATTGGCAGTGCCTGCCTTCTGACTGTGTGTGCCAAGTTGGTTCCTGGGGCTTGTCTCTTGGTTCCATTTTCCTTGCTGCCACTGATTTCGTCGTCTCTTTTTCCCATTTCCCTTTCGTCTCAGCTTGTGCGCTATCCCATTGACCTGTCTCGCGTGCTCTCCTCCCATCGGCCCTCGTGCTCATGCTTCTGGTTCCCGTTCCATGCTTGCTCCATGCTCCCTTCTCCATCACTTTCGCCCTCGCCCCGATGCTCCATGCGCTAAGGTATGGATGATAGCGTCGTCTCGTCCGTCTCTTCCTTCGGCCTTCTTCAGTTTGCGTGTGCGTGTGCTCGTGCTCGTGCTCTCGCTGATGCCCCCCTTCCCTTCTCTTTGGAGTCCTTTTGTTCTCTGCATGGATCCACGTTCTTTATATCTCCTCCTCAGCCTGTCAATCTTCTGCTATCTTGAGAGGGGCGTGTGAGATGAACGGACACTGAAGATCCGAAGTCTTGTGCCAATTCATTTCTCTTCCCCTTCTTTACTTCTCCTCAGGTATTCTCTTGTCCCGACCAGCCCGAACGGACCCTCGTCACCGACGAGTCCCTTCGAATCTCTCGTTTCCACTCCCGTCACCGAATCTTTCCTTTTCCCTCTTCTTTCTCTTGGCTGCTTCAATCACACTCATGCGGAAGCCTCACTCGTGATTGGACTCTTGGCTTCGATTGTGTCCTCGTGACTGGTCACATCACTGAGATTCACATCGCACCGCGTCGCATCGCCACTCTCATCGGTCAGGCAAACATCGCTCGGTATTCGCCTTACGGCACTGCCGCTTTCCTTTGACGAACATTCACAAGCTGCCTTTCTGCCTTCGCAGAACCATCTTGTCCAAGACCAAGACCCATCCGCACCATACCAACTCTACCTGCAGTTCTTTACGTCGCCTCCTTCACATCGACAAGATGCCTCGACCGGGACTTCCACTTACACCGGGCTCATCCTCCGACATCAAGGGCAAAGACGGCACTCAACAGCTTGCAACCTTTCAGCTATCCTTTGAGTTACCGCCTCCGGCAATCCACGACCCCAACCGGATATCTCCATCGGGCTCTCGCCTCTCGCCGACAGATCCCAAATCACACCCGCTCGCCACCGTTTCACCGGTTGCGACGTATCCCATGCAGCCCGCCGAGACTGTTAAAGCCCGACGGCGTTCCTCGGCTGCCAAAGACAACAAGGACACCTTTGCCCTCCCACCTCCACCGACCCGATCCCGCAAGATCATTCAGATGAAGCCACGGACTCAAGATGGAAACGACAAGGAAGGGAAGGAGACGAAAGCAGGCGCCAAGAGCTCCGTGACATCGAAAGCGACGGCTTCCAAGACGTCACCAGCATCCAAGACCGACGATGCTGGCAATGATAAGGGAAAAAAGAAGCAACCAAGCGCAACGAGTGCGGCAGGTCGCAAGATTGCGAGGAAAACAGCCCACAGCTTGATCGAGAGGCGCAGGCGAAGCAAGATGAATGAGGAATTTGCTGTATTGAAGAGCATGATTCCAGCTTGTACGGGAGAGATGCACAAGCTTTCCATCTTGCAGGTTCGTCCGATTTTCCGAGTCGAGATGCAGCCTGGGCGAGAAGTTACGAATACTGACACGAGTGTATCTTAGGCATCGATCGAATATGTTCGATATCTCGAAGACTGCGTTGCGCAGTTGAAAGCTCAACAGGAAGACAGCGAGACCCACCCCGAGTCCGGCCGTCAAACCCCGACGGCTCGAGACCGATTGCCTTCGATCCGCGAGTTCCACCCGACTTTCCGGTCCGATCCAGCGGCCTCGGCCGACGGTGATGTCGAAATGGAGGATTCTGAGGCAGAATCACCCACGATGTCCTATAATTCCGAGGCGAATGCCCGCCAGCCCTCGGTCTCACCGGCTTTGGTTCCCCAAGACGCAATGGCTGCGCGACATCGAAACCACTCGTACTCGTCCGTATCGACAGACACGCGGCGATATAGTTTTAGCACGTCGGCTACCACGTCGCCGGCCTTCGGGCCCCAAGCCTTTGGCGCCGGCGCCTATGCGCGAAGCGATGCGTCTGCGCCGACATCGACATTGACGAGTCCGGCCCTGGATCCCCAGAGCGAGCTTGATCAGGAGGCCATGGCGGCTCTGCTGATGCTAAACAATGACCGTCGCGGATCAAAAGGGCGGGGGCTGTCAGTCCGTGATCTGCTCAGCACTTGAGGCGGCTTGATTGTACGTCAAGTTTGAGTTTGGAGTAAGGATCTCCAAAACGAGGACCTCTAACAGGGACTTTCAAGCCGGACACGGGGAGCTGCGCAATGACGCCATGCGCAAAAGAGGCTGGGTTTGGGAGTGTTGCATCTGGGCTCGCGAACGGTCCAGTGTAACCCGCTAAGACGAATGGCGAAACATGCAGGCCACTCCCAGCAGCTCCTGCAAAGCCTCGTTTTCTCGGAAACTCGCATCTTGGGATTGGAACAAGTGGCTGGCGGCTGCTTTGAAGGGAAACGCGAAGGAAATATTAGAATGGGAGATTTCTCTCTCTCAGGTCGGTCTGTTTCTATATACGGGGGGAGTTGGGATGTGCGGCGTCGTTTGAACTGGACTGCCATTTTCGACCATTATTATTTTACTTGGACGACGTCTGCACGCCATGATGTTTTCTGGCCTTACAAGTTATGTCATATAGATCTCTTGGTTCTGTTGGTGGAGGAGCTTGGATAGAGGAGGAGTTGGGCAACCCATGTTAAGAAACCTCGGTCAACAAGGAGCAAGGCTGCCATGTGAGTCTTATTCAGACCTGACCGATAAACTCGAGTTGCCATCGTCCGAGCTCATTGTGAGACCAAGCTACAGTCTCATCTTTTTCTCTCTTATCCCTCTATCCCAAGGATCTTGATGTCAGCAGCAGCAGCCGCCCTCTCAAGACACTTCTGTAACAAGCCCCTTCCCCCCGTTTTACCCCGTACAACCTGGGAAGCTCCCCCGGATGCCCGGAATGGCGCGCAACAAACCACCAAAGCGCATCTTTTCTTCACCCACGGGCAAGTTTCACAGACTTGCTCGTCTTCATCCCTTCCCAGCTGCTATCTTCTCTCTCGTAAAGGAATTTTTACTTGTTTCAGCTCGCTGCCCCATCGTACGAGAGCATACACTTTCTGGCATCATGGTCATCTTCTTTCGACGGCGGCTTGCGGGTGAAAGATGGGCTCTTTTTGTTGATGACGAGATGAGGCCGTGCTGGGACGGGAGGAATGAAAAAGGGTATATAGATGAGCGGGAATGCCATGAAAAAAACAATATTCTTTCTTCATCAGTTCAAGCAGTGCTGGACTCGACTCGACCAAACCAAATCAACCAAACACCTTTCTCTTCCCCCTCTTCCCTTCTCTTTTCGAGGCCTGGTGCCCCAGTTGATTCAATAATCTCTTCTTCCCTCCTCCCCCATACACCCTTAATTCCCAAACCCTCGCCCGCTGCGCCGGCGTGGATCATCTACTCCTCGACTCCTTCTGCGTCTGTCTCCCCAGCTTTCCCGCTCGCCAACCCGGGGAAAGCGACGCCGCCTCTGCAGCTCCTCCTCTCCCTCGCAACCTCCCCGCCTACACCGGCCCCGATCTCTCCCGCCACCCATCTTCGTCCTCCGTCTTCGGTGTCTCCGCCGGCGCTCCTCTCCCCCGCGTCCTCCCGCTCAAGCCCGAGGGCTACGCCGTCCAGCCACCGCCGTACTACCCGGACAACGCCGACTCGTCCCGCGTCAGCAGCCTCGAAGTCAAGCCGCTCCGCCTCGTCCGCGCCTCTCGCAAACGCAAGAACAAGAAGCCGCCGAGGAACCAGTCCCCGCCGCCGAGCTACTACGCCACCTGCTCGTACACGCTGTACCAGTCGGTCACGACGCTGAGCATCGAACCCGCCGGTCCTCCTCCGCCCACATACTTCGAAACCATGGCTTCCCAAGCTACCACCACCGCACCCAAGGTCGGCACCGATGCCGGCCCCCGTCCCCTAAACCCGCCTCGCGCCGTCGATAATGTCTTGGCCGACCTGCACCGCGGATTTGACGACTCGGCCTCCGAATCGGGTTCCAGTGTCGACTCGCGCGGTGTCCGCCGTCGCCGCCGTCGCCGCCGCAACAACAACAACCAGATCGCTCCTTCGGGTGGTATCCAGACGGGCCCCGTGCTTCCGCGCCTGGCCGAGACCAAGCCTGTGCGTCTGCAGCTCGGCCTGAACCTCGACGTCGAATTGGAGCTGAAGGCGCGCCTCCAGGGTGATGTGTCGCTGACTCTGCTGTAAGTTCTCTGAAACAAGCACTTCACCCTAAACCCCAGAATGGAAACACAATTTCACAGCGGAAGACACGTATACTGACAAGAGCGCCAGGCAATAGAGTCGAGAAGAAGCAGACTGCTCGCGCGTCTACTGAACTCCGACCTAACGGTGTGGGCGAGGTGTGCGTCGAAGAGCTCTTCTTCATGCGGCTGGGCACGATACGATTCCGCCAGAACTGGCTGCAGCGAGAGGTGAGCGGGTCACTCACTGCCTCCGTCATGCTGGTCATTGGCGTGGCTGGATTTGTTCTTGGCGTTGTATCAAGCAGGCTGGTTGAGTCGCTGGGGAGTAGGAATGTGTGGTGATGGACGTTTGAATCGCCGCTTCCTTGAGTTGGACACTGCAATAGTCACAATGGAGTATGGTCGAGATAGATCGGGCAGATGAGCCAATAATATCGATATCATGGTTGAACTGAAGCTGCACCTTGTTCCTCACAATTGGCGAAGACATCGCGTCATCAGTAGTGTAAACGTCACCATTTCAGGTCCAAAGTCGTCAAACTTCCTGCTGGGAGATAAATCCAAGGTAAGCCGTGTAAATTATATGGAGGCATGAAGCACTATGTGTTAAGATTTTAATCGTTGACTTCCGGCGATGTCGTCCCTCGCGTCTTTGAGTAGAAAGCTTTGGATGGTTAGATTCGAGGTCAACCACGATGAAATAGGTGGACTTACTTGTACCAAAGAATGGTTGGCCCAATCGTCATCATATGCCACAAACTGTGAGCATCGATGGAGAACAGCCAAGGGGGGAAGTCGAACAGCTCCATGCTCATAGCGAATATGACCCAGGCGACGACGAAACCAGGCCAGGCCGCCCAGGCTCGCCTCGATTTCCTGTATCTGTCGAAACTGAACCACGTCCAGAGAATGTTCTGGACGATTCCCGCGGCAACATTGGCAGCCATGTTGTAGGTGTAATCCCACTTGACGCACTTGAGGTACAAAATATGGCACAGGTACATGCTCACGCAGAGCAGTGTCCAAGCGCGCAAAACGGAGCGACGGCGAGGGGTAGCTCTGTCGAGGCGGAAAACGCGAATTGGAGTGTAGTACATTCCGTACAGCACGTTTGCGCCGGCGCCGAAATAGTCCAACTCTTCGGTCAGACGAAAGTCGCGAGTGTGGAAGATGGCGCTGAAGACCCATGATGCAATGTTGACCCAAGCTAAGCACACGTACCATGGGCGCATGGAATACGAGGAGGGAATATGAGCGCGGACCTTCTTAAGACCAACCCAATGTGCCCAGAGGTTACCCAGAGAGAAGAGGACACTGAAAGGTTCCTGCATCCCCAGGAAGCGGTAAAAGGGCCATTTTCCGTGGAATTGTACGATGGGCTGGTTGGCGGCGATGCGCTGCGAGGTTACGATGTGTTGGCAGGCATAGTCGCATTCGCTGGCGCAGTTCCAGAAGAGGAGGCGATGTAGTATTGCTGTGAGGGAGTTGTGTCAGCTCGGAGATGCGTTGATAGGAGGAGGGGCGAGGAGGATGATGATGATTATGATGATGAGGGCGCAGCAGCAACGTACGAATCGGAGTGTGTTCTCGACCAACACCACAGTTTTCGGTTTTGCAGACCTGTCGTAGACACGCTGTTAGACGTCGAGGATCAAGTCGGACCGAAGAGAGCTGGAGAGGGGTCGGTCGATTGTCAACAAGTACTCACGTTGATGCAGTCCCTGAATTCAGCAGATCGATCGCCAATGGAGGCGCGAGCCGTAGCGGCGAGAGCCAAAACGAGGACGGTCAGGGAGAAGAGGCGAGTCCATGGCCGCCCCCTTGGTGAAGCCATAGCAAAAGCATCGACTTCGAATTGGAGTTGGCGAAGAAGACACGACAACACAAAAGCGAGGTGCGAGGGGGAGGATGGAAGCTGCCGCCCGAGCTTTTGATGTCGCCCCAGAATGTGACTTTCGTCAGTGGAAGGATGGAAGAAGGTTAGACGCGGGAGAAGAATGCGGGGATGTTGATTGGTTGAGGTTTTCCACAGCGGGTTAGTTCCAGGGCCCGGGGCATTCAGAACTCTCTGGCTTCGAGCTGTTTCGGGGCCCGGCAGATGTCCGATGGAAGCTGGAGGGTGCTGTAGATTTGTGGGGAGCATTTGCTTGATTCTGGCCAACAGCGTCGAGGATCATCATGCACATAATAATGGCTTGCCTGCTGCCTGGCGCGTGACCTGATGATGGGAGCTGCTTCGAAACTTACCGACAAACAAACTGATGGTTCACTTTAGCTCTGTCCCGTCCGCTTACATCGATGGCTGGTGCTGAGCCCAGCCACCACTTTTGCTAATGGCAGTGGGTGCCAGCGCATTGCTCGCGTGGAGATTTAGATCTTCATTTTTTTCTTCTGGTCGTTAATGCACGCGGTAGAGTAACGTCGACCTCTTCTTCTCTCTCCTTCACCTTGACTCCTCCCGACTGCAGGTACGGATACATACGAATCGTAATACCTGATACGGCACGAATACTCGACTATTAACAACCATTACCTAACTGCAACTCCGTGTGTCACCTCCCGAACGTTCTCCTTGACTGATTCCTCGGGCCGCTCCATTCGGTGTTGTCGAGTACCTCGTTGCCCCGGACAACCGACCCACTCCTGATTGGCCCGCGCCGCCAACATCCAAAATACGGATACCTTCTAGTTCGTCCACACTTCTCCTCTCACGACTACAACCCGACACGCGCATACACGCATTTTCTGGTAATTTTGCTGTCATCCAGACAATGGGATCACTCGACACGTAATACATCTTTTACTTTTGGCTCAATTATATCCAATTCCTCCCTAATACGATCCCTCTCGCTTCAACGCGCCCACTCCGACAACAACAATAACATGGCCGCCGCTTCACCGACGCCCATGGGCAACGGCCTCGTCCGAAGAAGCTCACAACGACAAGGCCTTCGAAGACTGCCCTCGAGGCAAGCAATGAACCACAACGACAGCTACCAGTCTGCATCGACTGCGGCTTCCTCAAATAGCCATCATGTGCAGTCACAGCAGCAGCACTTTGGCGACGACAGCTCCGACGACGAATTCCCCGTTGTCATGAAGCTGAGCGCCCTCACCAAGGCTATCCTCAATAACGGCGCTCCCGAACAGGTTGAGCGCCCTCCTTCTCCTCCCCGAACACGACGACGGACGAGTGCCTTGAACGCGTCAACCTCGTCCGCGACGGAAACCCGACGACACCTGCGATCCGGAAGCGTACAAGCTCAGGATGCGAAGAACTCTAGGGGCACCAGCCCAGCCGCCAGCCGAGACACCAGCCCCATCAGGAGGAGAGTGGTGCGCCTTAGCAACACACCTCAGAGCCTCAACCAGATGAAGCCCACCAAACGCCGCTCGACATCAACGTCGAGGTCGACCCAGAGGTCACGACCCCCGAGCCGCCCTGAAAGCCGCGATAACTCGTCCATCGAGAGGCAAGAGTCTCAATCCGACGTCAACACTCCTTCGCAAGGCCGCGTGGTTCGCATTGCCTCGGGCTCTTCAGGGAACCGAAGCCACCTGAGTTCGGGACGATCCACCCAGGAACGGTCCATTATTGACAAGTCCTCCATTGAAGGGGACGATGAGCAACCCGAGGAGCCCCCATCCACAGTCAGTCGAAACCCGCCTCCATTCAGCCATGGTAGCATTTCGCGATACCCGTCCACCTCCAACCGAACTCGAGCCGAGGATAACATGAATCTTCAGAATTCCATGCGTGTCAAGCGGGTTGGAAAGGTTTCCGGGAGCTTTCTCAGCGGGCCGGCTCGCCGAGGCCGACGGAGACAGAGCGAGGAGGACGAGATGAATGCTGAAGGCGAGGCCATCCCATCGAGCCAGGAAGCCGAGAGCCAGCCTGCCGAGGACGCCTACTATGGCGACGGGATCCGAAACTTCAACTCTGGAAGCCCAGTTAGTGGCAACGCGGCGGCCAGGGCGATTCACCGACGAAACACGTCAAACCTCGACTTACGCTCGGGATCCGCGAGACACTCTCCCCGAGAACCTCTCAGTCGAGAGCCGTCTCCTCGGGTGCCGTCGCCTCAAGCCCCTACTCCCGAGGTAGTGTCGATTCGAGAACAAGCACCGGAACCCGCGCGGAACGAGCCTGAGGCAATCCACTATAAGCTCCCCACGGCACGCCCTGAGATGCCTTCGCGGCGTGACCAAGAAAACGACATACTCGCGAGCCAACGGCGCTCGAAGCCCTTGATTGACGATCTTGTTGAGAAGGCAGTCAAGCCTGTGGCTACCGTGGACATTGCTCCTCTGAGGACTGTCTCGCCCGAGAGGAAACCCCTCGCTGCCGTTGCTCGAAACACCCCTCGACACGTCCCCCAACCGCCTCCAAAGATGTCCATTATTGATGCGGCCACGACAACTGCCGGCGCTGCCACGGCCACGCAAGGCAAGCAAAGACGGAACATCTTGAGAGTCAACGGCAAAGTCTATACCCGCTTGGACGTTCTCGGTCGCGGCGGCAGCGCTAAAGTATATCGAGTCACGCCCGAGAACGGTACTATGCTCGCTCTCAAGCGTGTGTCGCTGGAGAACATCGACGATACCATTTTCCGCGGTTACATGGGCGAGATTGATCTTTTGGAAAAGCTCAGGAACGCGGATCGTGTCATCAACCTGATCGACCACGAATTGAATATGGAGAAGAAGGTTCTTACTTTGGTAAGTCTCCCCATCACTTGCACATGCACGAGTTGGTTGCTAACCAGTATACGCAGGTTATGGAGCTGGGTGACTTGGACCTGGGAACGCTTCTCAAGAGCCGTACCAAGGCCGAAGATGCACGATTCGACCCTGTCTTTGTCCGGTTCTACTGGAAGGAGATGGTGGAATGTGTCCGAGCCATTCACGAACAAGACGTCGTTCACTCGGATCTGAAGCCGGCCAACTTTGTGCTGGTCAAGGGCACGCTGAAGCTCATCGACTTTGGCATCGCAAATGCCATTCAAACCGACGAGACGGTCAACGTCCACCGCGATACGAACGTCGGCACCCCCAACTACATGTCTCCCGAGTCTCTGATGGACGCGAACAACTCTCACGGCGGACGAGTACCTGGCCGCGCCAAACTCGTCAAGCTCGGCAAGCCCAGCGATGTCTGGTCACTCGGCTGCATCTTGTACCAGATGGTCTACGGCATGGCTCCTTTCGCCCACCTCGCCACGCAATTTTCCAGGTGTCAGGCCATCATCAACTGGAATCACGACATCGAATTCCCCTCTCGCGGCATGGGCGGTGCTCCTGTCCCGCCTTCGCTGCTCCGAACTATGCGACGATGCCTCAACCGCGACCAGCACAAGCGTCCCACGTGCGAAGAGCTGCTCTACGACTCGGACCCTTTCCTGTATCCCGCAGAGTTGACCGACAAGGCCCTCCCCATCGACGAAGAACTGCTTGGTAGAATCATCCAGAGCGTCGTCACGAGGTGCCGAGAACAGATGCCCACGGACGCAGAGAGCATGAGTGTTTGGCCGCAGGCATATTGGGCCAGCGTCAAAAGGGCCACTGCGAACAGGATGTGATATTGGTGTACAACAACAACGATGTGACATGAGAGAACGGCAGAGAGCTTATCCTTGGATTCAGCTCGTTTTATGATTTGATTTTTGTTCTTTTGAAAAGAATTGATTAGGAAGGCATTGGCGGGCATTTACTTATACCTTGGTGTTTTGGCGGAGTATCATTCATGTCTTTCATTACGAACCTGAGCATCACCCTATTTTTGGCTTTAAAGAGCTTGGAGTTGATTACATTTTTGGGGCTTGGATTGATCCGATTAGAGATGACGGCGTCCTGGTTTTACTTTTCTTAGTCTCGCATCTCAGCGAGCGTTCCAATTGAATAGTCGTTAGCGGTTCAACATTGTCCGCTTCCTGATGCAAAGCAAAATGTCTCCCGCTGCCTCGCAAAGGTGTGTATTGTTGTACAGCCAGCTTTCATGCTGGTAAGTTGGATGGTACACTGTCTAGTCGACTGTTTTGTACATACATGCATGCTTCATCATCAATTCCGAACAATTCCTGGTTGAATCTCTCTCTCTCTCCTCGCTGGAGCCATTTGCCCTTGGCTTCCTGCTCCTTTACTCGGACGACGCCGCCGCCGCCTCGACATTCTCCCCGGTCTTGATGCTCAGCTCCGAGATCCTCAAAATCGTGTACCGGTGCTTGCTCTTCGCCTGTTTCGCCTTGCGCTGCCTCCTCTTCGTCTTGACCTTGATGCGCAGCGGCTCCGACTCGGTCCCCACGACGGTAGCCCTGCACTCGAAGACGCGCTCGTCGACGTGCGGGGCGCCCTTGAGGGTGAAGTCGCGGCTGCCGAGGACGCTGGCGCGGTCCAGCCGGAGCACGTCTCCCGGTTGCACGCCGGGGACCTTGAAGGGGAGGCGGATCTGGTCGCCCTCCTGCACCAGGTAGGGGAAGCCGTGGATGTGCACGGTGATGTAGTGGCCGGGCTGGGCGGCGAGGAGCGGGAGGAGTTCCCGGACCGAGTCGGCGATGGGGGCGGGGGGCGGTTTCGGGTGGCTCTTCTTGAAGGCCGTGGGTCGGGGGAGGGCGTCGGTCGGGTTGGCGGCGTTGTTGGGGTGGTGAGGACGCTGGGGAGGAGGAGAAGGTTCGACGATGGGTGTCGTGGAGGTGAATGCGCGGGCACGAATTGGCAGCGAGATGAGGCGTGCGCTGGGCGCTCGGAGCTCCAGCGCGGAGCGGAGAAGTGCCCTGCTCATTTTCAGGGCCGTCGTGCCTCGTAGTCGGGGCGGCTGTGAGAGGAGGTGGGAGTTGGACTCGTGAGGTTGAGCCAATGCCTCGAAAAAGTTGACCCAAGCAATTGAGCTGGGCGGGTGGTGGTGGTGGAATTGGCCGGAGAAGCGTAGCGCCGAGATCCGACATCTTTTTTTTTTTTCTGGGCGGGAGGTTGGTCGACCGCCTGCGCTGGCGGATCAACCGCCACTTTTTTTTTGTCCAGTGCAATTTTCAGCTTCGCTTTGGATTGACGAGGAAGCTCTGCCTTGACTTCCTACATCCCGCTTCTATATCTCTCGACTTGTCTTTTCCTCGCAAACACCGCAGATATGGTACGTACATCACCAGCAGAATCCCAAGTAATTGAACCCAGAAACTAACCCTCCGCAGCCTCAGAACGAGTACATGGAAAGGTGGCGGAAGCTGCACGGCCGCCGCCTCGACCACGAAGAGCGACTCCGCAAGCGCACCGCGCGCGAGGGCCACAAGGCATCCCAGGATGCGCAGAACCTGCGCGGCCTCCGGGCCAAGCTGTACCAGAAGAAGCGGCACAACGAGAAGATCCAGATGAAGAAGGCCATCAAGGCGCACGAGGAGCGCAACGTCAAGACGGCCGACGAGAAGGAGCCCACGACGCCCATGCCCTCGTACCTGCTCGACCGGTCCAACCCCTCGACGGCCAAGGCGCTCAGCAGCGCCATCAAGAACAAGCGGGCCGAGAAGGCGGCCAAGTTTGCGGTGCCGCTGCCAAAGGTGCGCGGCATCAGCGAGGAGGAGATGTTCAAGGTGGTCAAGACGGGAAAGAAGACGCACCAGAAGGCGTGGAAGCGCATGGTGACGAAGCCGACCTTCGTGGGGCCCGACTTCACGCGTCGCAACCCCAAACACGAGCGCTTCATCCGACCCATGGGTCTGCGCTACAAGAAGTCCAACGTGACGCACCCGGAGCTGGGCGTCACCGTGCAGCTGCCCATCATCAGCGTCAAGAAGAACCCCCAGAACCCCATGTACACCCAGCTGGGCGTCTTGACCAAGGGTACCATCATCGAGGTCAACGTCAGCGAGCTGGGTCTGGTGACGGCGGGAGGAAAGGTCGTGTGGGGTCGCTTCGCCCAGGTCACGAACAGTCCGGAGAACGACGGGTGCGTCAACAGCGTCCTGCTGGTTTGATGAGGGGTAGAGCGGAAGTTTTGATATTGTCAATCATGTTAAGGCGTCAAGGCGTTTTCAGGGAGAGGTTAATTCGAGGAAAGACGGAGGGGGTGGACCAAAAACAAGGCTATATGACATGTGCTTTCAAAAAGGGTGGAACGTCGACTGAAGATCCCCAATAGCGATGAAGAAGACACACTCGGAGGCGGCTCGATGGGCCTGGCCGAACACGTCGGTGGTGAGACGAGGACGAGGCGGGTGGAACAGGCATGCAGATACATGGCGTTGGACGATGCCAGGTTCCTTAAGGATATCTGCCTAGATGGATAGACGGTGTAGCCAGGAGAGGCTGTGACACAATGGAACATCCACGCGTCAATATTTGACTCGTTTCAAGAAAGAATTCTCGTCTCGGCTAAACGCGACTCGTAGGAGCTGAAGCAAGAGTGCTGACTCTCTGTGTGAGAACGGCGTCCCCGGATTGCCTGGCATATGAATCAGGGTCTTGTTGCCGGAGCCAATCCAAGGGCTGCCTGTGGTAGTAATGTGGCACAGACCCAATAGCAAAGGGGCCGCATTGTTTTCAAGTTACCTTAGTACTAGAGAAGAGAGGCAAGGACAGAGGAAAGAGGTTGCTGTTACTGGCTACTAGTTAATTGACTGCCCATCTTATCAAGTTGAAAAGCAGGCGGGGTCGAGGAAAGAGGGTCCCCGCCCGCTGCAAATTTGGGCGGTGACGGCGATTTTTTTATTTTCTGCCCAAAAACCAAACAAAATCCAGTCGCATTTTCGTCCCCGGTTCCTCCATCGCCAGGTCAAAGTCGTCGAGTTTGCTCCCTTCCTTTTGACGAAAACCCGCAAACACACTCTTCTCTTTCCTATTCTTTCCCGCACACAACCTCTCCGCAAGTCAGCAAACATGAGCGGCGACAAGATGGAGGTCGAGATGGCCGAGGAGAAGCTCAAGACCATGGAGCACAGTGAGCAGCATTACTTTAAGAGGTAAGGGCTTTCGATTTGCCTGCAAAACGGGTTTTTTGTTTCCTTGAGACGTCTGGAAAGCTGACTGACTGTGTTTGCGCGCGTAGCTATGATCACCACGGTACGAAATGATTTCGAGTCCCCCCTCGTCGAGAAAACGAACAGGAACAAGAACGTGAACTGACTTTTGGTTTTTTTTTGCATGGCAAAAGGCATCCACGAGGAGATGTTGGTATGGCGACGCCCTCCTCCCCTCCCCCGCAAGCCCGTAAAGGGAGAAAGTACCCCGCTGACTAGCTTCTTCGCTCGTGGCAGAAAGACGAGGTGCGCACGCGATCGTACATGAACGCTATTATGCAGAACAAGCACATCTTCAAGGACAAGGTCGTTCTTGATGTTGGCTGTGGCACTGCCATTCTCTCCATGTACGTTTCCCTGTCTCCGTCGCTTCCCGCCCTTTGGAGTTTGGGCTGGTGCGTATGTGTGCCCCGCTCTCCGCCTGCATCGCCCGCCGCATCGCCCAATTGATTCCGAGAAAACACGGTCTAATTCGAGATTCTCAATAGGTTCGCCGCAAAGGCTGGTGCCAAGCATGTCATTGGTGTCGACATGTCCACCATCATCTTCAAGGCCCGCGAGATTGTCGAGGTCAACGGTCTCTCCGACAAGATCACCCTGCTCCAGGGCAAGATGGAGGAGGTCGAGCTTCCCTTCCCCAAGGTTGATATCATTATCTCCGAGTGGATGGGCTACTTCCTTCTGTACGAGTCCATGCTGGACACCGTCCTCTACGCTCGTGACACGTACCTTAACAAGGACGGTCTCATCTTCCCCGACAAGGCCACCATCTTCTTTGCCGGTATCGAGGATGGCGAGTACAAGGAGGAGAAGATTGGATGTAAGTGCTGCTCGTTTCGAACCCCCGCCTCCCGACGAGAAACTGACAAGACGCCAAGTCTGGGACGACGTCTACGGCTTCAACTACACCCCATTGAAGGCCACGGCTCTCTCGGAGCCCCTCGTCGACACGGTCGAGCTCCGGGCCGTCGTCACCGACCCCGAACCCGTCCTCACCCTCGACCTCTACACGTGCACCACGGCCGACCTCGCCTTCAACACCCCCTTCAACCTCAAGGTCAAGCGCGACGACTTCATCCACGCCCTCGTCTCGTGGTTCGACATCGACTTCACCGCCTGCCACAAGCCCATCCGCTTCTCGACCGGCCCCCACACCAAGTACACCCACTGGAAGCAGACCGTCTTCTACTTCGAGGACGTCCTCACCGTCCAGCAGGGCGAGGAGGTCCAGCTGAAGCTCGACGTCAAGCCCAACGATAAGAACAGGCGCGACCTCGACATCCGCGTCGGTTACGAGTTCCAGCCCGAGGACTCCAACCGCGCTGCCAAGGGAGAGAGCGAGTACCGCATGTGTTAAGAGAGCTCTTCTCTAATCCACACCCTTCCTTACTACCTAGACGCCCAGCGTGGGCGACGGCTAATGAGATGGAAACAAACACAAAAAATTACACGAAAAACACACGAAAGATGCCCTGTGACGAACAAATGGAGAGCGGCGTCGGAGGAGACGTTTTGATCTCCCTGGGGCAAACAGTGTACAAGGAGGCTGGCGTCTTTGGCACCTTTTTATGAGTGGGATATACAACTGTTTGGTAGATAAAAACGCGAGGGGATGTTGACGACCCGTTATAAGTGATACCATAAAGACAGCACTCCGGAGCTACCTAGTCAATCGATCATTTGCTTAGCAAGATGAAGAGCCGTTACTGGAATTTGCGACATAGCGAAGTCAATAGTGACGAAATTTATTTGTACAAGGCTCATCAATCCACCAGGTAAGAACAAGGGAGAACAATTCATCATATAAAAGACTTTTTTCATTCATCATAAAATCTAGGCCGAGCGTAGTGCTCGTGTTAACCCAGCTAGAAAGGGGCCGCAAAGATCATGGGCCGCTCGAAACTCTGACATGATCACGTATAAAATGGTTTCCGTCCGATCGCGACGTTTCACGAACACGCCTTGGTTTTTGTCTAGGCAGATGTGCTTTTCTCTCTCTTCATAATTCCGGCATTGAACACGTGGGAAGAATCAAACAAGACTTCTTAAGCGGTGCCGTAGTGCTTGACGATCTGAGCGACCTTGTTGGCCAGCTCGTCAGCCTCGGAGCGGGTGGCAGCCTCGGCGTAGACGCGGCAAGCGTTCTCGGTGCCGCTGGCGCGAGCAAAGGAGCGAGCGCTGGTGTACTTCTTAACGGACTGGTCAATCTCGTCCTGGGCGCCGGGTGGGTGGCTGAGGCGACGCTCGGCGTCGGTGGTCTGGAAGAGGTCCTTGTCGCCGACTTCGACGCGGACGAGGCGGTTGGGGAGGTCGATGTAGGTGGTGGCCCAGTCGCGGAGGGACCAGCCCTTGTGGGCGAGGACGACCTCGACCATGAGCATGTCGGAGATGGCGTCGCCGACGGTCTGGTTGATGAGGTCGCTGACGGCGGCGAGCGTCTCGAGGGCGTCCTTTTGGGCGGGGGACTGGGGCGCCGTCTCGTGGAAGGCGCGGACGGCCTCCTGGGAGAAGACGACGGTGCCGTGGCCGTTGGCCTCGAAGTAGACGCCGACGTCGAACTGGCAGGCGGCGTGGTGGAGGTGCTTGACGCCGGTAGGAGTGCAGACGACGGGGAGTTGGAGGTTGCGCTCGATGTAGTTGGTGCTGGCGCCGTTGGCGTAGGCCGTCTGGACGACGCCGATGCGGAGCTCGTCGGTCAGGCCGGCGGAGCGGACGAGGTCGCCGATGAAGGCGGCGTTGAGGGATGAGATGCGGTCGCCGTCGAGCATGAAGAAGCCGGTCTCGGGGTCGATCCACCAGTACATCAGGCGGTCGGCGTCGCCGTCGAGGGAGCAGGATCGGACGCCGGGGACGGGCTTAGGGATGGGGGGAGCACGCTGCTTGGTCTTGACAAAGTCGGCGCCGGACTTGAGAGGATGGATGGTTAGCGAGAAGAGTTGTCATGATCCATTGGGTACTCACATCGAGGTTGAGGACCTCTGGTCGCAAGACGTCGTCGTTGACGACCTTGCAGTCGAAGCCGGTCACATCCTTCGGGAGGACCTTGAGGAGCTCAGAGAGCTTGGGGCCACCAACACCGTTGGCGCAATCGACGACCAGCTGGCCCTGGATCTTCTTGCCCCTTAGGGCGCGAACGAAGGCGTCGGAGAGCTTCTTGTAGTAGCCGGCCTCGCTGACCTCGCCGTAGGCCTTGGGGGTGCCCTCGGTATTGACGCAGCGAGTGAGGTAGTGGAGCTGGGGGGTGGTGAGGATCTTGAAGTCGGTGTAGTCGACGCCGGTGGCCTCGAGGGCATCGGCGAGGGAGGAGACGAGGGAGTGGCCCGAGGGACGGGTATCGCGGCCGTAGACGACGCGGGCCGAGGCGGACACGTCAATCTTGAGCTGGGAGGCGAGGGCCTTGTAAGTGTCGAGTAGCTCCTGGTCCGACTGGCAGTTGACGAGCTTGGTGGCATAGGCCTCCCACTCCTGCTCTAGCATCTCGCCCATGGGGTCGACGATCTTGACGCCGTTGTCGGCGGCCGGGTTGTGGCTGGCCGTCACCATGACGCCGATGGCCTGGCCATTGAACTTGCGGCTGCGAAGGCCCGAGAGGAGACCGACGCGGAAGGCCACTCCGTCGAGGAGGTCTGCCTTCATGCGGAACCCCGCAGTGCCGTACTTGTACGCATGGCCGGCGACGATGGGGTGCTTGGCCGAGGCCTCGAGGAATTTGGCGTCCATGGTGGTTGCTTCTTGGGGGGGGGGGG
>JAMQMW010000463.1:36359-62934 GCA_024115155.1 Thelonectria blattea
GCTGATGATGGGAGCTCGAGATCTTATGAAACAAAGAAGGAACCGGGCTTACAAGGGCTTACAGCGCTTACAGGGCAGCAGCGGGGGAATCCAATATGAGCTGGCGGGGAGGTATGGAAGGAGGGGCAGGAAGATACTTGGCGGTTCGAGCTAATGCGGTGCACGAGCATGTACCACCACCACCAAGTCAATCCATCCAATTCCTCGCGTGTTTGCCTCATTCGTCCTGATGGATTCTCGCCCTGTTCGAGGCAATCTCATTCCGCTCGTGTCTTGCTTTGCTCCGGTGGCTGGGTTGTTTTGGTTCGTGACCAGCTCAACGGCAGCTGAAATCGTGCAGCTCCACGTCCACCGTGCCCGCTTTTCGTGGACGCCGACGCTATAATTACGAGCTGGAGGCGGGCATAAGCTGTCCGGTCCGCTAATGCTGTACAGCCCTGTGCCGTCTTATTTGTGTCTCAGCCGCTGCGGCAGTGTTTTTCTGTCTTTCTCTCCCTGCATGGGGACATGTTCTGAAAAGGGAGTCGAGGGACAATGTCTAATTAATACAGTACGAAGAAGTCGATGCTCCACTGTGACCTCGGTGAAATCGCCTCATTGCCTCAGTCATTGAGGGTACGTACCGATCTAGCGTGCACGTGTTTTCGTGTGGTCATCCTCCACTCCAACGCGACACCCTTCCTTACCTACGACCTAAGGCGCATTCACGAACTTCCTGCCGCCCATCGCAGGCGCTTCTTGGCTTCTTGGACCAGATTGCCGTCCTGCGGTCCTCCTTCCTTGGTTCTTGGTTCACGGGCTATTTATACACCCTCGCACTTGGAAATGGCCCTGACTGCTCCCTTTTCTCCAAACATCATCGCCCTCGTCCCGCCATGGAAGAACCAGAATCGGCAAACCCCCAACTCCTTGCCTGGGTGAAGGAGTGGTTGGATGTGGCGCGCGAAAGGAACTCCAAAGGCATAACCACCTACAAACACGCCTACGACTCGCTCAAGGCATGTCCCATCACATTCGAGCACCCCTCCCAACTGCAGCAGCTGAAGGGGTTTGGCCCGAAACTGTGCGAACGCCTGGAGGACCAGTTGAAGAAGTACTGTCAACAGAATGGACTCCCTATGCCGGAACACCCAGGGCGTCGAAAGACTGGAAGAGGTCAGGGCGATGAAGACGGCGGTGCGGGGAGCTCGAAGCCTAAGAAGACCCGAAAACCTAAAGCATATGTCCCATCGTTTCGATCCGGCGCATATGCCCTCGTTGTCGGGCTCTCTACACAAGACGAAGATGCCTCTGTCGGAATGACCAAACCCGAACTCATCGAGGTTTCCCAACCTCACTGCGACTCGTCATTCTCGGCCCCCAGTGACCCAACCAAGTTCTATACCGCGTGGAATTCCATGAAGACGTTAGTGCAGAAAGAACTCGTCTACGAGCGTGGCCGACCATTGCGCCGCTATGCTCTGACTGACGAAGGATGGGAGGTTGCGAAGCGCATCAAGGAGACGGCCCAGTGGCAAGCGGAAAACCAAGGAGACGAAGTATCGTCAAGAATCACCCAGCCCGTCCCTCCTCCGCCACCACAAACCAGACAACGGTCCCCATCAGTCGATGTTGCAGAGCATGCGCAAGCTCCGACATCATCGTATATCGATTTGGTGTCAGATGGCCCGGCTATAGAAGATGACAGTGGACTGCCTACGTTTCAGCCAATCCGTTTACCCCCAGGTTCCTTCTCGGTTCATCTCCTTCTTGACGTTCGAGAAGTCCGCGCCAAGACTGATCGAGACTATATGCAAGAAGAGCTTGCAAAGCAGGGCGTCACGCCCATAATGAGAAGCCTGGAGTTGGGCGATGTCCAATGGATCGCCAAATGCCACGATGCGACATTGCTGTCCAGAAACGGTGCTGAAGGCGATGAGATCGTGCTTGACTGGATCGTCGAACGCAAGCGTCTAGACGATCTGGTGGGCAGCATCAAGGACGGCAGATTCCACGAGCAAAAGTTCCGACTCAAGCGCTCGGGGGCCAAGAAAGTGATTTATATCATCGAAGAAATCACCATGGATCCAGCGTCCATTGAGAGGTACAAGGACGCCGTACAGTCTGCCATCGCTTCAATGCAAGTCGTCAATGGTTATTTTGTCAAGAAGACTCCCAAGATGGACGAGACCATCCGATATCTGGCTCGCATGACGGCCATGCTGAAGCGAACGTACGAGCGGCAGACACTGCATGTCATTCCGACAAGAGTTCTCACGGCCCAGAACTATCTCTCCCTCCTCACCCATCTTCGCCAGAAGCAGCCTTCGACCGGGTATTACGTCACGTATCCGGCATTTTCGTCCCTGGCGTCGAAATCAGGGAGCATGACGTTGAGAGACTTGTTCCTCAAGATGTTAATGGCGACAAAGGGCGTAACCGGAGAAAGGGCCCTCGAGATCCAAAAGAGGTGGAAGACCCCTTATCACTTTGTCAAGGCATACGAGGAGTGCGGTTCAGGTCAACAGGGCATCAAGCGGAAACAAGACCTCGTCTTCAGCCAAACCAGTCATCTAGTCGGGCGAAAGAAGATTACCAAGGCACTGAGTCTCAAGATTGCGGAAGTGTGGGCGAACATGTGATACGCTCGGCGAGGACACGGAAACGAAACATGATACCCATGATGATGAACATGCAGAACTATTATCCAGCTACGCTTCTCGATTTTCTCAAGCCTGGGACTGGGCAATGATCCTCTCGACCATCTTCTCCAGCAGAGGAATCGTGGCAGAGTCGGCGCCGAGGATCCCTGCCAGTGACTTTTCGGCATACTTGGCCATCATGTCAACCTCGACGTTGACCGTCTCGCCCGGCTTCTTGGCAGCCACGACGACTCTCTCCTGGGTGTAGGCAATCAGCATCACCTCCCACCAACCCTCGACGTCGTCGACCTTTGTCACGGTCAAGCTCGTGCCGTCAATGGCAATGAAGCCCTTGTACACGACGTAGCGCAGCATGTCGCGTCGCTTGGGCTGGAAACGGAAGGTCAAAGCATTGCCATCCTTCTCGACGGAGAGAATCTCAGCCGTGGTGTCGACGTGGCCCTGAACGAAGTGGCCGCCCATGCGGGTGTCGGCGCGGACGGCGCGCTCCAGGTTGACATTACTACCCTCGACGAGAGCTCCAAGGTTGGTGATGCGCAACGTCTCAGGGGCGACGCCGACGGTGAAGGATTCCGGGGTGAAGCTGGTGACGGTGAGACAGACGCCGTTGATGGCGATGGAGTCACCGTCGTGGCAGTCGGAGAGGAGAGAGGAACCCGAGGGGAGGGTGATGATCATGGAAGTCCCGCCGGTGGAATCATTGGTGTTGAGGTTGGAGACGACTGGACGGGTGAGACGGGTTTGTGAGTGACGGGGACTGAGCGCTCACCTCCAATTTCTTCGACGATTCCGGTAAACATTTTAATGGTTGACTTGTGAGAATATTAGTTCTTGTCCGGCATGGGAGCCTCCTTTACAATTGATATACTCACTCAACAGACAACTGGTTGAAGGTGACACAGGTGATGCGGGTGAGGGCGGGGTTTGAGTGTGAACTGCACCAATTCCAAGACACGCAACAACGATGCGAGATACGAGATGTGAGTTACACGGCGGCTTGAGCAAATACGAAAGACCAGCTTCTTCACCTTCACGACAGAAGCGAGGCCGAATGAATGTTCAGTCGTCTTGGTGCGATGACAAATGATGTGTCAATTGACCGGAGCCCTTCGGAGCTTCAAGTGCGCCGAAGTCCAGAGAAACCCGGCCCCGCATCCCCCCGCAGTTGGTTATTTTCTTATCGATAACGGCCCACCCAAATTTTTCTGTCTCCCACTTCAACAGATCGAATCCAAAGCAGCAGCTTGCGACAGAGCAACGTTTCGATTCGACTTTTTTTTTTACTACCGCACTGCTATTCTTCAGAATCCTTTATTCCACGATACTCCATCCTTCGCGTGGCTAATCAAATCCTTCGAGCCTCGGCTCCTCAAACCTCGACTTCTCCCAGCCGCCTCCCCTCCCCCCAAAAACCCCCCCACCATCAACAACAAACCACACACACATCATGGCGCCGTCGCGGCCTGAAAACAAAAAAGCAAAGCTCGACGTGGCCAAGCTCCTCGTCAACGCCCAGACCCAGCTCGAAGTCGGAAACCTCCACGAAGCCTCCGAGATTGCGCAGCAGGCCCTCGACGCCACGGGCGCCGGCGGCGACTTCGAGCTCAGCGCCCTCAACCTCCTGGGCACCATCCACGTCGAGGCCGGCGACGTCGACGACGCGAGGGCCTACTTCCAGCGGGCCGCGACGCTCGATCCCGAGGGCGTCGTCGACGAGAAGGTCGGCGGCGGGCCCGAGAAGTTCCTCCTGCTCGCCCAGCTGAGCGAGGAGGGCGGGCAGGACAGCGTCGGCTGGTTCGAGCGCGGCGCCGCGGCGCTGAGGAAACAGATCCAGGCGCTCTCGGACCTGCCCGCCAAGACGCCCGAGCAGCAGGCCGCGCTGGACGAGAAGCAGCAAAAGCTCGGGGGCGTGCTGTGCGCCGTGGCGGAGGTGTACATGACGGACTTGTCGTGGGAGGCCGACGCCGAGGCGCGCTGCGAGGCCCTCGTGACCGAGGCCATGCTCATCGCCCCGCAGGCGGCCGAGACGTGGCAGACGGTTGCCAACGTGCGCATCTCACAGGAGCGCGGAGACGAGGCCCGCGCCGCCTTGTCCCGCAGCCTCGAGCTCTGGCAGGACCTGCCTGCGAATCACCCGGCGGTGCCCGAGTTCCCCACGCGCATCGCCCTCGCGAGGTTGCTGCTGGAGACGGAGATGGAAGACGAGGCGCTGCGCGTGCTGGAGCGGCTCGTCGCTGACGATGATACGAGTGTCGAGGCGTGGTACCTGGGCGGCTGGTGCTTGTACATCTCCGGCGACAAGGCCGCGTCGGCGCAGGTGCAGAACGGCGCTTCGGCGGTGTCGGATGAGTGCAGGGCCGTTTGGAAGACGTCGCGGCAGTGGCTCACGCAGTGCCTGAAGCTGTACCAGCTGCAGGACTACGAGGACGAGCGCCTGGGCGAGCACGCTCAGGAGCTCCTGGCCAGCATCAACAAGGCCATTGGAGAGCCTGTCGAGGGCGAGGAGGAGGAGTGGGAGGATGCCAGCGACGATGAGGACGCCGAGATGCAGGGCTGAGCAAGCAACGTTTCTAGGAAGGGGGACACTTTGGGTTGATGCAGCGAAAAAAGTACAGGGCATTTGACTATAGTAGACGGCGTTTTTGGGCAGATAAATAGGTAGGTAGGCATGTCTGGAAGAGAAAGGGATTGAAGTCCCTTTTATATAGCGGACGTTTTCGCGGGATTCCACCCAAGTTCTATATACCCAATGATTTGGTTGGGCAAAAGGCCGTTGTCGCTACATTTTTGTCTAGAGAGCGAGTCTGCCTCTCTTCCTTTATCTCTCGTCTCTCTCAATGTCTTTGAGGAATGCAGTCATTATTTCATGACAGGCGCACCCAATGAATCCCGTCACAATGCCCCTGAAAACTCCAAATAAAGCAGTCACCAAACGAGACAGCACATCTTTTCTTCACGCCTCCACCTTGAGCTTCTCGACAGCCTCGACGGGCCCATCGTCGTCCTCCTCGTCGCCCTTGCCCACCAGCCCCTGCAGCCAGAGCTGCTTCCCCGTCAACCTCACCGGCTCCTTGACCTTTGCGCGCTTGAGCTCCGCCAACCGCTCCTCCTCGTCGCGCACCTTCTGCTCCTCCATCTCCCCGAGGAACCCCTCGCGCCACTTGAGGAACGTCTCGGGGGTCACGGGCGTGCCGTGGAACTTCTTGTTCTCCTCGCGCTCGGCGGCCAGCACGGCCTCGTCGTGCGCGCGGGACGCCGCGTCCTTGCGGTCCTGGACGAGCTGCTCGGCGGATTCCTTGAGGGCGGACACGATGGTGAAGACCATGGCCATGCCGAGGTTTTCCTGGATGGTCTCCTCGAGGCCCGAGAGGAGATGCTCGCGGTCCGAGGACACGCTGAAGTGTTCGTGGAAGGCGCCGTTGGGCGACGAGAGGATGTCGAGGTGCGGGGGCTTCTCGGGGTAGTCCTCTGGGTAGCGGACCTGCAGGAGCATGGTTGGGGGTTCGCGGTCTTCCTCGTCGAGGATGTCGAGGGCGATTGATACCCTGAATTCGGTCTCGGAAATGTCTAGAAGTTGTGAGGTGAGTTGGGGGTTTCGAGAGAGGGTTGGATGGGTAGGAATGGCGGGGGTAGGTGTACCTGTGATTTCTTCGGGGAAGATGGATTCGAGAACCTCTCGCTCTTCTATTTGGTCTTCGCGCCCCATTTTGACGAGTTTCCTCTCCGGGAGGATATGAGATTTCAAACGTGATAAATTGCTGCTTGTTTCTCGCTCTGCCTTCAACTGCCTCTCGTCCAAAACCAAAGACCTGACGTGAGTGCAAGTGGGGAGGTCCCTCCACAGCGGGGTGGTTCTGTAATAGGCTTAGGGTGGTTCTGACCGCCTGGCATTAAATTCTGGAACAATTGGCAGAATCTTGACCGCCTAAACCGCCCTCATCAACTTTGGGGGTCGGTTTTATGCCGGCTTTTATGCAGACAGCCCAGCACGCCATCGGAATTGCTCCATTTTGTTCCGACCAGCATCCTCCACATGCCGAACCTTTCTCGCAACTCCCGTCATCTTTTTCCATTGTATCCTTTCCTTTCTTTTCCCGAACCCCCGTTACGCCCGGCTCTCAATCTAAAATCATCCCCAGGGGCTCACTCCCCGTCAACCCTTTCGCCTTGAGCCTCACGGCCCGCCCGTCGAGATAGACGCGGTATTCCGGCTTGGGCTTCGTCTTGGCGTCGTCGTCCCATACCTCGTGTCCGACCGCTTCCCAGACGCGCAGCTGCTCGAGGAAGTTTTCGCGCGGCCGGACCACGCGGCGCCGCTGACGGACCGACGCGTAGACGGCGTCTAGGCCTTGGTTGCGCCGGCGCATGAGGTATGCGATGGCTACCGTGGCGGAGCGGGAGATGCCCAGACGGCAGTGGATCAGCACGTTGTGTTCTCCGGGCGTCGATGCTCCCGAGGCTGGTTCGTCTGCGGGTGTTGAAGCTGTTGATTCTACCGTCGTCGACGAAGGTCCGGGAGGTTCCCGTCTCAGCTGCGCGTCGATGAAGTCGCAGATCTTGTCCAACAGAACAAGCACGTCCATGGTCGAATTGTCCAGACACGGCACGTAGAGGTGGCTCTCCTGGGGGATGATGGCCCTGTACTCTGCGTGGTTCCATTTCTCGTACCGCCCGTCCAGGAGCGACACGACGGCGGTGATGCGGTTCTCCCGGAGCACCTGGCGCTTCAGCGAGCTCTTGACGTTGCCGACGAAGAGGTTGGGCGCGATCTGGTTGATGGACGGGTCCATTAGGGCCATGGTGTAGTATGTCTGCATTGTGAGAGGCATGCTTGAGCTTTGGCGAGGAGAATTGAGTCTTCTTGAATCGGTCTAGTTGAAAGAGGCAGGAATACTCTTGTGCGATCAAGTCGCGACGAAAGAGCATCTTTTTTGTTCAAAGCAGCAGCTTCCGGGATCGGCAGATGTTTCCACGACGCATTATTGGCCACCCACGTGGTGCAGACATTTATGCCGGCTCGCGTTGTACGCGGGGACGGAAACTCGACGGCGTCCGTCTTCTCGTTTATGCGTCAAGGCATGTACCTACATTATGCGCGTCTGCCATGTGTCAGTCTGGCCATGCTGAGCTGCATCTGACCTGAGGACCATCTTTTCTTCCTGCGCTACGGGATCATGCATGTCGGACAAAAGCCCGAGTGGATTCGCGCATGCGTGAGGCTTGCATGAGCATTGGAGTCTTTGATTTCTTGCAACAAGTCATGTCAGCAGAAGGAAGAGACGAAAAGGGGGACCAGGTTCATGTCAAAGAGCCTCGTATTGCTACGTTGTCGCCTCCAACTACGTCTCGGTTGAGCCACTCGTCGGCCATGAGCTCCCGCGCCTTGGCTCGCTCCTCGGGCTGCCATTTCAGCATTCTCCTCATGAAACGGAGGAACATGTCCGTTTCGTTGTCGGGGATGCACTGCGGGACTAGGTCTTCTAGTCTTCGTCCGTTGCTGATGAAGTCTTTGTAGAGGAATGTACCTGTCGATCGTCAGTCAGCACAGCCTCGCAGCCTCACGCCTCGCAGCTTCATGCATAGAAACAAGACGTACCGTCGTCCGCAAAGAACGGCCCCCCGTAAAAGTCAACAACAGTGTCGCACAACTCTCCTTGAGCATTCAAGGCCTGCGGCATCCACGTCCAGTGCCGCATCTCCCTCTCCTTCTTTACCAACTCTCGCGGCACCGGCCCCAGCAACCCAATCATGTCGCCCAGATGCCGAGCCGCGCTATACGGCTCGCTGCCGTCCTGATGATTCCAGAACAGCGTACGTCCAGTGAGCAAATCCCACACCAGAATCGCGTAGTTCCAGATATCAGCGCTATACGTCCACCCCGTGCCCAGCAGCACTTCGGGCGCGTGGTAGCGATCCGGCTGGATCGGGTTGATGAAGGGGCCCTGGCGGTTTCCGTCGTGCGCGAGGCCAAAGTCGGCCAGCTTGGGGCTCATCTTTAGCAGAGACGAGCGGTCGCGGACTGGGCCAAAGTCGTTTTGGCTTTGGTAGAGGGCGCGGCCTCGGAAGACTTTGCGCGGGAGGGTCTTGGTTGCGTGCTTTTGGACGAAGTCTTCGAGGACGGAATGGTCTTCGAATGTCATTAATATGTTGTCCGCTTTCAAGTCTGTTCACAGGTCAGAACTCCTTCTCACTGAGTGCGCGCGTCGCTACTTGCCAGTGTGGATGATTTTGCACTCGGAATGAAGATACTCGATCCCAGCCAAGATGGTCCGTAGATGGCGCTTCAGAATAGGAAGACATCTCCGCGTAACTTGACCGCCGTCGCTGAGTCGTCGCTTAAACATCCACAGCGGCTCTCTCATGGGATCAAACACCATGCAGAGATGCGACCCTCTTCGTGTAGGAATGATGAAGTGGTCAATGGCGGTCAGTAACCCCGGATGCGCTTTCTGGTACGGGTTGAACGTCTTGGCCGTCGCAATGTGATGACACATGCCCAGCTCATGCCACGCATCGTCGCCTTCATAGTTGTTGGCGTTGATCTTGATGGCCACGTACTTCCTCGGCCGAGTTATTCCCTGACTACGGTTTTCCCCCAATTCGAATCAGCTGGAAGTGATGCCAATAACTAGCTCAACGAGCACTCACGCGTTCGAGGTCACGTCCAAGGCCAACCAGACCGTCGACGAGGACCCGTACCCAATCTTCACCTTGAGCTCATATCTCCCGTACAAGACGTCTCCCGGGTCAGGATGGTAGTAGGTTTCCCATTGGTACCCGGCCACGTTTTCCTCGTCAACGGGCGTCTCCAGCGGCAGGGACTCGACTTTGGGGTATCGCGACCTGTACAGGCTTGCGAGTCTCGGGAGGACGAAGCGTCGGGAGAAGAAGGACAACGACGACGACGACGAGTAAGCGGGAGTCCGAGGCGACCTGTAGCCGGAGGAGATGCCCTCCTGGTTGTGAGGAGCAACGCCGACGCTCCGAGAGTAACGAATTGGTCGACAGGTCGCACTTCGGAGCATGGCTCGTAGGCCGAGCAAGGCGGGCTACGAGGAGGCGGTCGCAACTAAGAGACTATTCCCGAGACGAGGAAAACAAGCAAAGTCAACGAAGCAGAAGCAGAAGCAAAAACAAGAAACAAGAAACAACAACGGAAAAGAAGAAATCAAAGAGTTGGGAGCGGAGATATAGTAATTACATTTTCACAGACGAACCCTTGCGACGTCGGGACATTGTTCTCCGATTCCTCGAGCTTTCCATGTCGGGGGAATACTTGCCGGCTTTATTGCCGATACTATCGTCGGCTGCGGTCGCGGGATGAGCTGCCAAACATGAGGCCACTTTATGCAGTTAGTTATGCATAGACCAGTGGGGGGATTTTGGGGGCGCGCTGAAGATGTGCAACTCTTTTATGAACAATTATGCACTAGCCCCATAATGGAAAGGCGGGCGCGGGTCGAGCTTATCGTTATCGCCCGCCTCTTGGTATCGCAAAGAAAAAAAAGTTTCGACAGTTTTGGGCAGCCGAAAATCCAATCCAATTCCGCCCGCATACAACGGTACACACCACCAATTTCAACACATCACAATGGCCACGAAAGGCGCCGCCGCGGGGAGCAAGCGCAAGACTGCGCCGAGTTTCAAGGCCAAGCCCGACTCCAAAGTCAAGAAGGCGCGCTTGGACGAGACCAAGGCTCGACGAAAGCCCCAGGAAGAAGACCCCGAAGACGACTCCGACGAAGTCTCCGACTCTGAGGATGGCGGCGCCAAGCTAGACGGCGACGCTTCGAAGAAGGGATCCAAGGGGAATGCGGCCGCCAATGGGAAGACTTTTGAGCGAGGTATGCTTCGCAGTCATCTACCACATCTTGTAACTGACTGACCAATGTCCAGGCCAAACCTCGCGCGAATCTCACGCCAAGCAAAAGCAGCTCGCCCTCGAACGCAGAGCCGCCAAACCCCTCGCCGACGAAGTCCAGCGAACCAAGAAACTCTGGGAGCGCCTGAGGAGGAAGTCGCACGTGCCCAAGGAAGAGAGGCAGACCCTCGTCGACGAGCTCTTCGCCATCATCACCGGCCGCATCAAGGACTTCGTCCTCAAGCACGACGCCGTGCGCGCCGTGCAGACGGCCATCAAGTACTCGACCCCCGAGCAGAGGAAGCAGATCGCCGGCGAGCTCAAGGGCACCTACGCCCAGCTGGCCGAGAGCCGCTACGCAAAGTTCTTGATCGGGAAGCTGCTGGTGCAGAACGACGCCGAGATTCGCGACATTGTGATTCCCGAGTTTTACACAAAGGTCCGCAAGTTGATTAACCACTCCGAGGCTTCGTGGATCCTCGACGACATCTACCGCGGCGCTGCCACAAAGGAGCAGAAGGCGTCCCTGCTGCGAGAGTGGTACGGCCCCGAGTTTGCGCTCCGGGAGCTCACCAAGGACAAGGAGGTGACGGCAGATCTCAAGGCCATCCTCGAGCAGGAGCCCAGCAAGCGCTCGCACATCATGAAGAGTCTGGCCGACATGATCAACTCGCTGGTCCAGAAGAAGATGACGGGCTTCACCATGCTTCACGACGCCATGCTACAATACTTTTCCAACATCCAGCCTGGGACGGAAGAATACACCGAGTTTGTCGAGATGATCAAGGGAGACGAGAGCGGCGATTTGCTCAAGAACATGGCTTTCACTCGATCGGGCGCCAAGCTGTCTTGCTTGTTGCTCGCCCGAGGCACTGCCAAGGACCGAAAGCAGATTCTAAAAACCTACAAGGACACCTTCCTCCTGATGTCGGGCGATGCTTACGCCCACCTGATCATCCTCACGGCGTACGATGTCATCGACGACACCAAGTTGACGGCCAAGTCCATCTTCCCCGAACTCCTCGGCGAGGACGCAGATGCCATGCCCCAGAACGTGGTAGCAGCGGTCAATAACCCTTTTGCCAGAACCACCATCCTCTACCTATTCGAGGGGCTGTCGAAATCCATCTTCCCCCCCAGCCACTCGTTCGACGTTGAGCTTCTCAAGGAAGTCCGCGAAATCCGCCAGACCACCAGCAAGAAGGACGAGGACGCTCGACGCCACGAGCTCATCGCCGCGCTGTCACCCCATCTCATCTCCGCGATTGCGGCTGCGCCTTACGACATTTACGCGACGGCGTTTGGCTGCCAGCTCATCACGGGCGTTCTCCTTTCCAGCAACGGCGACAAGTCGGCCGCGTTGGAGGCGATCGCGCAGGCGGCCGGTGGCGATCCCACGGAACAGCCCGCAGAAGACGAAGTTGTTGCTCAGCGAGTCCACGTTGGGAGCACGCCGTTCGGCGCCCGTATGCTCAAGTCACTGATCCAAGGCGGAAAATTCGACAAGGAAGCCGGCAAGATTATCCCAGTCGAGCCTCCTTTGGACTTTGCCAACACGCTGTACCCCGTCATCAAAGAGCACATTCTCGAGTGGGCTACCGGTCCCAGTTCTTGGGTGGTCGTTGCCCTGTTGGAGGCTGGCGACTTCGACGAGGCTTCGGCGCTGAAGAAGACTCTCAAGAAGAACAAGAAGGCCTTGGAGAAGGCTGCCACGACGGAGACGGCAGAGCAGAAGACGGCGCGGGAGGCTCAAGAGGAGGCACAAAAGGGCGGTAAGAAGGGCAAGAAGAAGGGCGACAAGCCCGTGGGCAACATGGGAAGCAAACTGCTTTTGGAGAAGCTGTAAGGGCATTCTTGAGCGTGCCAGTTTCATGTTCCCCGTAATGTATTTTGGCGTTCTTTGGGTACGGGTGTCTAAAAGGAACAATTGACGATGTTACCTGAAACTTCGGCCTCCCAAGTTTCGTAATGATGAAGTGTGACTGCTCGGGTCGTACGTGTAGTGTGTCTGGGTATTTCTCCAGGTGGTTGTGAATCTCTAGGGTAGAGGAGTTGGCGTGTGTACTGTTTGTGTGTTGCAAGGTGCGACGATGGAGAACACCCGAGGATGCATTGCGCAAGCGAAGGATTGTATCCGGAAGAGAAGAGAAGCAAGAGGATGTATGGTGTTTGTTTGAGGCTGGTTGAAATGATGTTGAAGTATTGATATGTCTGAAAGCACCCTAAGATGGGAAGATGTTAGCTGATGACTTAGACTAGGTAGTTCTCGACATGAACTTCTTCACCGTAGCACCAACTCATATTGCCAAGATAAATGCGCACCGAATCAAGATACAGTACGCCTGTAAACTTATGCAAGGTACCTACACAACGCACCGCGTTACACAAATCGTTGTGGGTTTGACTTCTCACTGCTCAGCCTCCGGAGGCGAGATGCTCGATCGAGCCGTCCACGACAAAGATTTTGTTTACCGGTGTAACCCAGGTCAGACACGTATGGAAGCAAGTAAAAGGTGGTGTGCTTGAGTAGAACTCATGCGAAGATGATTCAGACGAGATGCAATGGAGTGAAGAGGGAGTTACAGCCTAGAGTAGGTATTCATCCCGATGGTCGGCTTGAAAAGGAGAACGAATGGCGAGGGCGAACACAAGGAGAATCACGAAAGCACAAAGAAATAGACCGAGGAATAACCATTCAAAAGAAGGCAGGTGCGCCGGGCCGCTGTTTCCAGCCAAATAGGAGGGGGAAAGTGACAACCCTTGGCGACTGCCTCCGGCTGCGAATGGCTCCCGTGCCCGTTGACCATTCATTTCCATTGTGATGCACTGCACCGCGCCGCACTGAACTTCTTCACTTCCATATCACCTGTGTTTCCTCCCAGAGACAGAATTTTCCTTCTTTTCTCTTCCTCTTCCTGTTTCTCACCCGTCCACATCACTCACGCTGTCGCCCCGGCCGATGCCCTCCTCCGGCATCCCGCTTCTCTTCCCGTCCTTTCCTCCCCTCTGGCCTGGGTAAGTCATCACTACTGGCCTCGTGACCTCTTCTTGAAGGTAGCTGGATCGGGCTGGTTCCCTCGCATCGACCCCATCGACGCTCCCTCTCGAAGTTGGCCTGCTGCGTCCAGATTGCCAACCTGGTTTCCTGGAGTGGCTTCCTACATCTCGGGTACCACACGGCCTCCTGACTTGGCTTGCTTTACCTCTTTATCCCTGACGTACCTCCTGTCGGACTGTCCCTTTCGAAACAACCCTTGCTGCTCCTCCTCCCGGCCCTCCAGCTGGTGTTGCCTGCATGAAGCATGCACCTGCAACATCTTCCTAGAGAGGACACCAGCTGCCAACCGGGTGAAACCTTTTACGCATGCAGCACGGGCGACTTTAGGGGATGCTGTTCCATTGACCCATGCGAAAGGGGATTCTGCGCTTTCGACGCCATGACCGATTCGGGGGACAAACCCTCCAAGACTGTTCCTATCAGCACGAGCAGCATCCGGAGCAGAGGGGATATGACGTCGACTCTCACCTCGGACGATTCGGACGGCACTGAGATGTCCAATACTTCCTCTTCCAAGTCGGCAAAGGACGACGACGAACCCACGTCGACCAAGAACGACAAGCCATCCAAGACGATGACCGACTCGGGAATCACTCACACCATCCCCAACAACAACCCAATCACCATTACCAAGCATACCGTCATCATCACGGACAAGACGCCAACTCCCAAGCCCTCGTCTGCTCTCACGCCGTCGGGACCTTTATGGACGACGACCCATAACTTGCCTGGAACCACGCACACACATCCTGTTGTTGCGGGCGACTCTGCTGAGGATGCCGCCAGCAGCTCACCCTCGACGGGAATGATTGCGGGAGTGTCCATCGGCGGAGCTATTGCTCTGGGAATCTGCACGTTTCTGTTGATCAGATACTTCCGACGTCGACGACTCGTAGCGGCATCCGAGGGAAGATTCAGCATCGACGGCATCCGGGATAATGACCATGGAGAAAAGAACTACCTGCAAGTCGTGTCTCCCCACACCACGGGCACACAGGGTAGTGACCCTTTTGCCCCTTTTGGCGGTCCGTATTATCCTCTTTTGCTCGCCCCTTTACAATGCTGATTGTTATTCTAGGCCGAACCGACCGACCCCACGATCCTTTGCAGCCCCCAGCCGATACCTTCGAGATGGATGGCACAAGCACCGCTCCGGTAGAGCTTCCGGCTGAGGCGCATAATCGGTCTTCGATTAGACCAGACCCCAGAGACGCCGTCACGGAGCAGTACCCTGTCCAGCCATCTGCGTCTTCCGACCCTCGTGCCAATCTCAACGCCTCACTCAAGGATCGCCGCCAGAATACCTACGTCACCCACTGGAACCAGTATCGCAGCATGGGATCGGAGCGATGAGTTCAGATATAGAGGGGCTTAGAAAAAACTCCCAATGAGAGAGGAGGATTTGATGAGATTTTCTGGCGTTGGGCATAGATTAATACCCTGAAGTTCAAGTGTATGGCCTGGTCTCACTTCCGAGATCAGTTTGGAGTTGCGAAGAGAGACTCTTTCATGTGACAGCGACATGGACGGATCTCGGGCGCCTGTCAAGGTCCTAGCGGATATAAATAAGCAAGCAAGTTTTCATTTCGTCATAAAATCAATAGCACAAGGGATGGCCTGTGTTTGTTTCTAACCAAGCACGGAGTGATGTTTGTCTACTCTCTCGTACTCGAACTAGTGTGTGCTTGATTGCCTTGTAATAGAGCCCGACCTACCATGCGCCTCAAATGCAAGAAAGAAGTGTCCTCAAAAACCGAACAAAAAAGTCAAACCCGTCGTCTTGGGCCCCGGTTTGCCGCCTCTGAGCTGCGGCCCATTCCGTTGAGGAAAATCGAGCAATTCCAACCCGCTCCAGAAAACAACCAAATCAAATCCCATTTTTTATCTCCCATCTTTATCTCGCTCTTCCTCCCGATTCTCCTCGCGCTTGCCCACCAACATAACTGGTTCAGTCTATCGGTTTTGCAACTTTGAGATTTCGTCGAGCAGGTCCTGGAGGTCCTCGTCCTTGATCTTCTCGGCCAGCGAGGGGATGAGCGTCTTGGCCTCGTCGGCGTTTTCGCAGCAGAGGGAGCCTGAATAGGTTCAAAGTTAGCGCTTTACGCAAGGAAAAGTTCGTCTGGTGAGTATGGTTTACCCAGCTGGGCGCGCTCAAACTTGGCTAGGTCCTTGTGTGCGCTGAGGAGGCGCTCGACAGCCTCGACGTTTTCCTTTTGGGTGAAGCGGGCGAAGTGGTCCAGGTAGTTAAGCGTCTGGTTTAGCATTCTATATAAACAAAGCGGTTAGCGCTTTTTTGGTCCTGTGTTGGGGAGAGGGTATAGATGGGGAGTTGATTTACTCGGTCTCGTTCACGTTCTTGCGGTCGTTGCGGCGCTTGGCGACCAGCGCGTTGAGCACCAGGGCGGCTTCGGAGAGGGTGAGGGTGTCGACGTTTTGGAACTCGCCCAGGTTGAGGTTTGCCGAGGCCTCTTCGTTGCCGGGCGGAGGGGGCTTGGGTCGGGAGATGCGCTTGTGTTGAGGCATGGTTTTTTTTTTTGTGAGGAGGGTTGTCGTCTATTCGTATGTTGTTTTGGCTGCTCGCGCGAAGAGAGAGTGAGAAGGCGCGGGTGAAGAAAAAGAAGAGAGCGAAAGTGGCTGGTGAAGGAATTGGCAGAGAAAGTAAGTATGCGGTTGGGGAGGAGGGGGAGAGAGGATGGTCTGGGACGGAGGAGAGGTTGGAGGAGACAAAGGAAGCGGGAGGAGAGGTCCGAGACGAGGCTGACAGATAGTGATAAGCTCAGGCAAGAAAAAGCTTTGGGTTTGGTTTAGGTTCAATGGGGGATTCCGCGACGTGCAGTGGGTACGTACCCAGAGTGACGCCTGAGGTCAACTGCAGCCTTCCAGAGCTGGGGGTTGCTGTTTTTAGTGGGGCATGGAGGTTCCAGAAGGACGGAGTTCGGTAGGCACAGGTGGCCGCTGGGATCGGTTTGAAGCGGGATGGCTTGTGTGTGCGCAAACCCTCAGCCAAAGGGGACGACAGATGAGCGATTGATTGATTGGTTGATTTGGAATTTTCATTAAAAGAAGCACTCAAGCGTCACTATTACTCCCCAAGAATCAAGTATGATCTCCCTGGATTTGGCTGCCTCAGACGACCGCGCTGACACACACCTCCTAGCTCGCTCCATCTCCCCCCCTCTCAAGGAACCCTCAAGTGTCGTTCCATGAGGCCGCGTCTCTCATCCATGGACTGGTGAGCCTCAAAAAGGCCCAAGTGGAATCTCTACCTCGAAACCGTTGATGGGCTGGCCTCGGCTGTTGTCGACGCAATGTGAGCACCTATGTCGTCTGCTTTCTCTCAGCGGCCCCCCTCTCTGATTACCGGGGATAATAGGACTGTCTTCGCCCTCATCATCATCAACAAGGCCGGCGGCCTGGTTTATAACAAGAACTTCCAAGACGGCCTGAACCAGATCAGCACGAACGACTACCTCGTCCTAGCGGGCACCTTTCACGGGTAAGCTCCCTCCTCCTCCCCCAACTCTCCTAGCATCTCAAACCACCTACTCACACCTCACAGCGTCCACGCCATCACCGCCCGTCTCAACCCCGTCAAGCCCCTCCCCGGCTCGACCCCCAGCGGCAACCGCCCCGAGCCCCCGTCGGGCCTCGAGGTCATGGAGACGGAAAACTTCCGCCTGCAGTGCTTCAACACCCTGACGGGCACGAAATTCCTGCTCTTCACCGACGCCACCCAGGCGAACGTCGACGTGACCATCCGGCGCATCTACGACCTCTACTCCGACTATGTCATGAAGAACCCCTTTTACTCGCTGGAGATGCCCGTCCGCTGCGACATTTTTGACCGGAAGCTGTTGTCGTATATTCGGGAGATTAATAACCGATAGAAGGATACCGGGAGGGGTGGGATGGAGATCTTGGAACGGGGAGTTGAGTGGTGGGCTACAGCATAGAGAATTTAACGTGTTTAGAGCACCGACGGTCGTGGCACACAGATACGGCTTGTAATGAATTGACCTTGTTTCGTCTAAACCCTGACTCGTGTCTATTGTACAATTACTGTCGAGGCGACGGCTCCATCTCTATCCATCATGGCCCTTCTCCGATTATGACGTGTCCATCTTGTCTCCGTCGTCTTTCTTGCCACCCTTATCCTCGTCCTTTGACCCGCTGGCCTTGCCGTCCTCCTCCTTGACGGGCTCGAGCGACGCCTTCTTGGCCGCCTCCTCCTCGCGCGCCGCCTTCTCCTGCCGGGCCTTCTCCTCCTCCATGCTCATGCGCAGGGCGAGGGCCAGCTCGGGCTCCAGGGCGGGATCGAAGCCGAACTCGAACTCCTCGTTGCCGCCGGCCGCGCCGGGCCCGCTGCCGGATCCCGCCGACTCGCCCAGGAGGATGGGCGTGGCGATGAGCTGGTCGCTCAGCATCTTGGCGCTGGGCGGGATCACCACCAGGTGGCTGCCGTCGCTGGTCTTGACCGTGTCGATGAAGAGTTGTAGCTTCTTCTGCGTGGTGTCGTCGTCGAGGTCGCCAAAGAGCACAAAGTCGACAGACACGCTGAGCTTCTTCATCTTCTTGGCGAGCGTCGTGAGCTCCTTGTCTGATTCCTCGACGGGCGAGCAGATGAAGACGATTATTCGTTGGCGCTGCGATCGGTTCTGTCGGTGCTTGAGAGCGAGCTTTTCGAAAAGAAAGGTTAGCCAATGAGACAGCGGGCGGGATCCCGAGTGCGGCGTACGGTTGCGACTTGGATGCCCGTCTTAAGGTGCGAGGAGCCCCCAATCTTCTTCTTGGTTCGGTGCAAGCCGTCGAGGATCTTGCCTTGCTCCGTGGTGAGGGTGACGAGGACCTCGGGGCCCTTGCCGCCCATGCTCATCAAGCCCACTGAGGACTCGGGGTTGCCTTGTGTGATGGTCTGGAAGAGGATGCCGACAGCGTCTACTTGTGAGTCGAATCGGGTCGGTTGGTAGTCGCCATTCCTGCTGCTCTCGCTGTTGTCCACGACAACCATGACCGCCTCGAGAACCATGGTGGCTAATGCTTTGACGGTGTGTTTCTGTGTGGGTGGAGGGTTTGGAAATCGGGTTGGAGTCGAGATTGGCGTTCGTGGCGAGGTGAAATCGAAGAGGTTTGAAGTCGAGCTTAGTTCAGTCTGAAGGCTGGACATGAGGGAGCTTCCTTGTGTCGTAAGGCAGTTCAGCCTAGCACGTCCAAGCTTCGGCCAATAAAGTACTCGTACCTCCCAGCTGGTTGAGTGGACCACATGCACAAAGTCACCGATACTTGCCAGGGAACAGGCCCAGCCCGCCAGATGCGTCAGGGAAGCTGGCTTACCTAATGCCCCACTTTCTCCCGTTTGTTTACTTGCATCTGCCCTCCACCACTTTGGCGCGCCTGGGGTATCAACTTTCCATTTGCATTTCCTACAAGAACATTCTTCTTACTGTACTTTTGGCGCGACAATACCTGTCCTACACATTTGCTTCTTTGCACGAAACGCTTCAACTCATCCTCCACGATCCTACGCGTTTTATCCAAAATGGCGCCCACACGAGCAGCGAAGCGCAAGTCGGACGCGACCACCGACCTCAGGGTTCCCGTCAAGACCAGTAGCCCTTCAACACCACAACGAAGCCCGATCAGAAAGCGCAGAGGGGGAATCACTCTGCAGCAAAAGCAAGCCATGATCGATAACCTTCAACTCGAGAGTACGACAGACCCATCCTACGAGGGCGACGCGATGCTGATGATCCCTACTTAGTTACCGAACGCGCTCGACGGCTACGCGCCCAATACAACCTTCAAGCCCAAGGCCTCCGGTCGCGTATCGAGATCCGAATCAACAGAATCCCCATGACCCTACGGAAAATTAAGATGGGCGACCTGTTGCTCAAGTTCCAGGAGCAAGAGGAGAAGCGAGCAAACCGACCTGTAGTCCCTGCCAAGGATCATCCTACACGTTCAAGGCCTGCGCCGGTCGCTGGTCCCAGCGCGAAGACGACTGGGCGCGCAAAGAAACGCATGAGGTGAGTCAGAGAAGCGCGTCGCGACTTTGTTATTCTAACATGACATGTAGCGATGCTATTTCGGGAGACAAGGAGAACGAGTTTGAGCATGCCGAAAACGCTAAGAAACGTATTCGAGCGGCTGCAACCGCAGATGTCCGCCCGGCACAGATTCTCTCACCCACCTCATCCAATTCACGCCTCACAAACCGAGCCCGCCCAGTCTCCCCTGTCAAGTCTGGCATTGCTCGTCCAGCCTCACCGTTGAAGAGCTCGACCACTCGGTCTGCCGCAGGGAACGTTCTGTCCAACATGGTGGAGAAGGCAAAGGCGACGCGTGCTGGAGCAACAAGAAAGGTGACGGCTGCTTCCAGCACGAGTTCGAGTTCTGCCAGCACGACGGCTGCGACGCGTACCAGAAGGGCGGCGGCTACGAAGCCTCGCGCCCCCACATCTCGACCAGCAACGCGCAACGCTCGCAGGGTTAGTGGTAACAGCGAGACCAGCGAGGCCAGCACCGGAACTGTCGTGAAACGGGGTGCCGCTGCCAAGGCTGCTCCCGCCAAGAAGGGTGTCATGAATTCTATCAGGAAGGGCGTCACGGGCGGGACCAAGAAGACGACCAAGGCCGCGGCCCCGGCATCAACTGCGGGCACAGGTCGTGTGCTGCGGAAACGGGCTTGAGGGTGATAGTTTTGGCGAGTTTTCTGCATGCGTTTCTGACGAATGGCGTTAAAAGTGATTGTGGCTCGGGAAGGGTCTGTAACGACTCAATTGGCAATTGGATGAGCATGGAGACTAGGAGTACTATAATGAGGATTTGGACGTCGGCGCGACCCTGGTCAATGTATACAAACTGTCTGCCCTCCTAAGGAGGAGGTGCTGCGCTACCCTTCTTCTTCTTCTTGTCCTCGACAAGCTCAATGTGATCTTCTGGGATGTCCTTGTACTTTTCCAACAAAAACTCCTCAATCTCGGGGCTGACGTCGCCCTGCACCTGAATCTCTTCTCCTCCGCCGGGAAGTCGAGTCACCGAGGATCCAGTCGCGAACTTCTTACCAAAGTCCTTGGCCACCTGCAAGTCCAGTTAGTAAGAGAATGCCCGACGCAACCCCATCTTTATGTTGAGGCCTTTAGCGTTTCCCTACCTTCTTCAGATCCAAGCCGAAAGCCTCGAGGCCTATCACGGCGGTGACAAACTTCTTCTTGTTCCGCTCGATGCGCTTGATGGTGATCATGCTCTTGGCGAGCTTCTCGACCTGCTTGGCCTCGGCGGCCTCTGCCTTGGCCGTCTTCTTCTGGGCGTCCTTTTCGGCTCGCTTCTGGGCGGCGACGGAGAGCGAGGCCGTGGCGGCTTCGAGGGCTTCTGTATGGTGGGAAAAAGGGGTTGGTTAACTCGTATGTTCAAGCGCGCCGTGGTGTTTCAGATTCGGGGAGGGGAGGGGCTGTTCGAACCTGCGGACCAGAGACGGTTGTACATCTCCTCGTTGTTCTTTTCTAGCCATTCCTGGCATTTCTTGACGGTGCCGCCATATTCGCAGTACTATCGTTGTTCAGCACTGAAGATCGAGGACTCGCGGGGGAGAGGGTGTCAAGGATTGGAGTTGGTGCCAAGGGAAGAAGGGAGATAGCGAACCTCGGGGGGTAGAGAGCAAACTGCAAATGCGTCAGTATAGGGTTAATGGACAAGACTTTCGGTGGCGAGAAGGGGATGAACACAGGTGTAGGGGAGTGAAAAAAGAAAAACTCGTACCTCCGCAGTATAAGACGTTTCGGCTCTGGAGCTCTCCCTCGGACTGTTCTACATCTGCCATGGCTTGGTGTGTGTGCAGATGTTTTGGGGTTGGGAAGCTTCCTTTTGGATGGCGAGACGCGTGCCACGAAAGGTCAAGCCATGGCGGGGTAAAATTCATGGAGGGGCTCTCCCTGGCACGCATCCGGTGCTCGGCCGGGAGCGGAGCGGGCGTGGTGGGGCCGTTTATTTCAGCTTCCGGCCTGAGGCAGGAGGAAAGCGGGGTTGGGAGATTTTCTGTCTGAGGCATCAATCTCTGGAGGCCCTTGATTACATAAGGTAAACGGCAGTGCATCTCGGGGACTTCGGGCGTCGACGGATTGGCGGGATGTTTCGACCGGAGGCTGGAGTCTCGACCGGACGATTAACGTGGCTAACCGCCAACGCACTCTGCAAATCTCACCAAGTCACCGTCGAGCCAAACTCAATACAGCACATCTTCATTGTTGAAAATTGGTGAACCTGGACGACATGGGGTCATATGCACTTACCCGCCCGTTCCTCCCGCCGCCCGCACAAACTAACAATCGGTAGTCGTCATCTGGATGGCACCATTCGGAGATCTTGAAGACGACCCAACAACATCTCGGTCGATACCCATGTCGGCATGTTGACGCGGCTTCTGTCCGTACCCGAGAAGCAAACGGGGAGTTGGCAAGTTGTGCACGCGGTCGCCTGTTTCTGACGAAATCTGATCTCTATGACCAGCCTCCGCCGCATCTACACCTTCAACCGTCGTGACATCAGAGTTGCCCGCGGCCCGACGACCATGGCCCATGGTGGGTTCGATGCATGAAAATGTGTCAATTCACCGTTCTCATCGTGCTTGAGTGGTGCCCAGCCGTCACTATCACAAGCCTTGGCCCTTTTCGGGTTGAGATGATGTGGGAGAGGGAAACATTTAGCCGCCAGACTCGGGCGCGTAACTCGACAAGCTTGAACGGCGGGTGGAGCTTTGTTTCCCTGGGCCCAATCATGGGTCGCCTCTGTTCCAGCTTTCGCGCGCGCCAGCCAGTCACGTTGCAAGTCGACCACGCCTGCCGCTGTCAGCCAAATATAGCAGCCCGGAAAACTCGGATTGGCGTCTCTGATTGGTCCACAGCCGAATGAGGTCGGTCGATAGTGGGCCCCTGCCGACCACCATCCCACCCTCATCCACCTTCACGCATCTCGATGCACTCCAGGCACCTCTTCACACCACGCCGCCGCATTTGATCATTCTCCATCTCGCCCAGTCAGCTGTCTGCATCGACCCACCGAGATGCGCTTGTCGCCGCCACGAGTTCTCGATACGGCCGTCGCGGATGCGTCGACTCACTTAAGACTTGCGCTTCCCCGGCCAGAAGTCTGGCCTGCTTCTCCGCATTCGCTTCTGTCACCAGCATATTTTGCCGTATTATTTTGCATTTTTTTTCTTTCTCGTCATCTCAATAGAGACAGCTTCGTTGATCGGAGCATTCCTGTCGTTTAACACGCTCATACACCGACGCCGGCCGTCACCATTTTACCATTACACACTAATTACCCCTTCCCTACCAACGTTGCGCCTAGTTCGACTTGCTCGAGACTACCCTCCATCAGATATTCAGGAATAACTGAACAGCAACAATGGCGGAACATCATGCAAACACAGCCCGACCCCTGGAGTCTTCGCAGGCTCGAAGACGAGCCCGGGGTCTTAATCCCATAATTGAAGAAAATGAGGATGGCAAGGTCACCACGCCCTTCTCGGTCCGGGATAGACGCACAGATCTGAAGATCGAAGCATGGTTGTCTCCCATGAGCGACCACTTCCCAACCCCTCGAGGAATGCACTACCTCCCAGCTCCAGTGCTCCCCTCGTCACCATCTACCGAGTCTGGCGCCGATTCCCCCGCGGGTTCCGTCAACCCGTGGAACCGTGCCAGCGTCACGACCGATGCTACCGAGTTCGAGGATCTCTACGATGTGACGGACGATGACGATATCGACGAGTTGGTCAAGATGCCCAAGCGCATGTCCTCTGTGAGGTCAAGGCCGGCCTCGCGCCAACAACCCGCTCCCCTCGTCATTCCCGAGTCCAAGCAAGCCTCCGCCCAGGAAACCACACTGTCTGCCATCGACGAGTTCAAGAAGATTGTCTCCCCTATGGCAATTACACCCTCCGTCAAGTTTGCCATGTCCCCGGCTCAGCTGGGCTTCATGGACCAGCAGCAGGCCATCGAGGTTCCTACAAGCTCGGCCCCCCCTTCGCTCGACGGCAGCTTGGGCTCTGAGCAGCTCGCTCTCCTGAGCTCTCCGCCAACTCCCGACATCGGAGACGATGAGATCAGCACCGAAGATGCCTGGACTGGTGTGCAACTACAGCCCGGTGCTCTTGCGACACTCCAGTCCTTGGCGTCTACCAGCAGCAGCGATGTTGATCCTCACGAGCACCCCACGCCCGTTCTCGAAGTGCATCCGCCCCTTCCCGAATCGCAACCCGTTACTGAGATGCAACAATCCCTGCGACTCTTCACCACCTTTCGGTCGCAGAACTCTCAGATCGCTCTCTCGAACCAGCACCGTAAGTCGCTCGCCGACTTGACGAGCCTCGACATCCCTTCCCCTGGCGGCTTCTTTTCCGGCCTGTCTCCCCGAGCCCGAACCACCTGGAACCCCTCGGCAACCGAGGACGTTGCACCTCCCACTTCTACCACTGCTGAGCAGTTTTACAAGTGCCCCTGGAACGTGAACGCCTCTCCCGCTCCCAAGACCAAGGAGCCTGCCGAGGACTTCTACAGAGCCGCCAAGTTCACCCCTGCCCCCGACAACTCACTGGTCATTGAGCAAATCATTGAGCAAGTCATCGAGTGCGCCGAGAAGTTCGATGAAGATGACCAGCCCACTGCTCTGCCCATCACCGCCCTTCACATTCCCCTCGAAGCTCTCGCCTCGCCCGATGTCGAAGACGCCCCGGCTGAGATTATCAACAGCTACGATGCCATCTCCACTCGCGAGCAGCAGAAGGAGGCCCTTTCCGACTTGGACCGTACTGAGTTGTGGTTGATGGCCCAGCGAGCCTACCTCCCCAACGTCGAGCCCAATCATTCTGAAGATGAGACTTCCCTGGACACCATTGCTGAGGCCTCCGAGACCGAGGAGGAGCCCAAGGAGACTGAGACCGAAGCCCTCGTCACTCGCAAGAAGACTGTGCGCTTCACTCTGCTTCCCATGGTCTCCAACGGACCCAAGCGTCTTCCATCGATCTACGTTCGCCAGGAGTCGGCTTACTACCGCGCGTTCCAAGACTACATCATCCGCACTCAGCGCAAGGATGTGTTTGTTCACCAGCTCGCCCGCTTCGAGGCCCTTCAGTCCCAGCGAGTTTCCCTCCGCTCGTCGCACCGCAACCAGCTCCTCGGCAAGTACCAGCTCAGCGTCGTTCCCCAGTCTGCCAAGAAGCGCCTCAGCGCCAACGTCGCCCGCGATGACAACACCCTGATCGACGACCCCGAGAAGCTGCGTCATGAGAAGGAGGTTGAGGCCATGGACCAGATGACCGCCTCTGCTTGGCACGTCGCCGCCATGAAGATGCTCAACGGCGGTCGACTCATCTCCGCCCCTGTTACCAAGCGCCTTGCCCGCCTCTCACGCATGGCTCCTGGCAAGGACGGTATGACCCGCGATCGAGCTCGCATCCTGGATCTTGGTGGCCAAGCCACCTGCGACTGGGCGTGGCACTGTGCCCTCCAGTTCCCCAACACCAAGGTCTACACCGTTACCACCAAGGCCATCCGCCAGCTCTCAAACTCCAACATCCGCGGTCCTCCCAACCACCGCCAGGTTGCAGTCAAGAGCCTGACTCACCTCCCCTTTGCGGACAGCCAGTTCGACCTCATCTCCGCCCGAGAGCTTCACAGCATCCTCAAGCTTTTTGGTGAGAATGGCGAGGACGAGTGGGAGAGCTGCCTCAAGGAGTGCATGCGAGTTCTGAAGCCCGGTGGCTTCCTGGAGTTTTCTCTCCTCGATGCCGACATCATCAACGCTGGGCCCGTCGGCCTTGCCAAGAGTGTCGAGTTTGGCTTTGCCCTCAAGACTCTCGGCTACGACGCCAACCCAACCAAGCTCTTCTTGGGCCGCCTCGCTCGAGCCGGCTTCCAGGACATCCGACGTGCCTGGATGGCCCTGCCCATGGGTGCCAAGACGCACCAGCCCCCCGTGCCACCGCCCAGGGACAACGCCAGCGGCGAGCCCGGCAGGACGTGCCAGATGGACGCCATGGTCATGGGAAGCAGCGACAACATTGCCAGCGCCTGCAGCATCGTGGGTGGATGGAGCTGGGAGCGATGGCTCCTCCGATGCGAGATGGAGAAGGTCGCCGGCGAGCTCCGACTTGCCGACACCGTCACCGCCGGCGCAGCCATCAAGGAGGCCGGCAAGTGCCTCGATGGAGTTGCTGGCGTTATCGAAGAGGGCCGCAACAAGAAGTCGTGCTTCCGCATGCTCAACGGGTATGCCATGAAGCCCCGGCTCGGTACCGAAGTTATCCAGATTGCTCTCGAGTTTTAATCTGGTTGTTGATACTCAAGGCTTTCTTTTGTCTACACACAATCACTCCCACGGAAAATCGTGGTAATATGGTCTTTTCTTTTTGTCTAGGGGTTTCACTCGAACGGGATTACGAATGGATGAGGGCCAGGGTTTGATGTCCAATCCAGCATAGCATGTATGGGGTTTTGGGTCGTTGGCGAACGGGGTTTAGATACCACTGTGATACTTGCAGGTACTTGGAATTTGTGCAGAGCGCAAGATGCTCGCACTTGGATTTCGATGCATAGTATAGAAAAGAAGCGATTGCGATTGCAGATGCTGGGTTATGAGTGACTGGATAGGATTCTTGAACCTCTGGGAGTACGAGCTTGCTAGCAAGTGCTACTTACTGACTTGTCTATTGTTAACATTAATTCGGTGTATTACGCTGTTCATCGATCTCTTGAATATCTCCTCACCATGACTTACTTTATCATCATACATAAGTAACGCTCGCCATATATCAATAAGGAGCAACGAGATAGGCAGCTGTATTCTAAGGGACTGGCCAGATGGTGTACTAGTTTGTCAGTCCGTTCTTAAATGCTAGCGCTTCCTGAATCTTCCTGACATAAATGTTGACCGTGATTTCCACAAACCGCTTCACTTCAGATGTCTTTAGATAGAGTAATCAGCAAACAGCAAAACGATACAAAAAAAAAAAAAAAA
>JAMQMW010000464.1:0-49053 GCA_024115155.1 Thelonectria blattea
GCTCCGCACAACGAATCCCATCTTTAGGGGAATAAAAGCAAGCTTCCCTCCTCCAGAATGGAAAAATGTCCCACCATTCAGTCTAATCAAAGCCCATGCAGAAAAAGAAAAAGAGAGTGAAAACTCCTCCAGCTCCCTCGCAATGCAATGCGCCCCTCCCCCCTCATACATAGACAGAAAGAAAAAGCCGAGACTGTAGGAGGAAGATAACAAGGTAGGTAGGATCCTCCCTCGAGACGGGGAGGTTCGTTTCGATGCTCGCCGGTCGAACGACCGAGGACGACTTCAACCAAAAACCCCTAGGTCTGAAGCCAACGTCGTCCCGATCGACGGGGGTTCTCACCCCACGAGTTCCTATCGCCGCGGGGTCGCTGGCGAGGGAGGTCAGTAGAGGTAGAGCGAGTCGCGACGGCGCAACTGACCATTTACCATCTGCCTCTGCTTGTTGAGCCAACTTCGCGGAGCCTCCTGCCGCCGTTGGACGACGACATGGTTGCTCTGGAGTCGGCTCGTTAGATCATACCACGCCGATGCCATGAGGGCATTCTCTCGCTCGAGGTTTCGAATAATCTCGTCGCTCGCCGCCTGTCATCAAGCATTAGCCATCGCCCACAGACAGAGAAGCAGAATAGGGGCTCCTCCGCGACATACCTTTTGCGCAGCAGCAGCTTCTCCGTCTTGTGCAGCCTTGAGTTTGCGCTGTAGATCGATCTTGTCTTGTTCGGAATTCTCGAGTTGCTGAAAGGCCCAGAGTTAGCAACTGTTGCAGGCCAAGTGGACATGGTTTTGCTGCCCGATGAGGCTTGGCTTTATTCGCAACTTTGCTACTGGGCCTGGTTCGAAGCCATCCCAAAGAAAAGTCCCGAGAAGAATCCTGGATTTTTCTTCGGATCATCGCACTGGCGGTCCCAATGGGCGCTTGCCGGGGTGGGTGGGAGTGACTCATTCTCATACTCAGGCAACCTGTAATGCTTGATGACAACAGGTTGAGGTTTGGAAGGTAAGTCCTCATCCTCATCCTCGTCCTCGTCCTCGTCCTCGTCATCGGCATAGTCAGAGTCGTCCTCGACGAGGGTGTCGGATGCATCAACGTCAGAGTCGCTGTCCACATCTCTAGCGGACGAGTCGGAATAATCACTATCAGGGTCCATGTAATCATGAAACAGCCGAAGGTCGTTCTCGTCGTCGTCGTCGTATTCAGTTGAGACGTCGGAATCACTGTCAACCACTTGGCTCGACTCGTTACCAGCCCATAAAGGGTCAAGAAAGTAACCCGGACGCTTGGTCTCAGTCTCGGTCTCACTCTCACTCTCACTCTCACGCTCAGTATCGTTTGCACTCACCTGGCGGAGTTCGATGAGACGAGCACGGATCTTCTCAAGCTTCTCGGACTTCTTGCCCTGCTCTGAGGGATCCGCATCCGATGGGGAGGCGTCGTGCATGTCCTTGCCTTCCTCGACCATTTTCCAATACCTGTCTTTGGCAAGGAGAGCATCGACGAGTTGGGTCTTGAGGTTCTCTCGATCGGAGCTGCCCAAGCTGATTTCCTCCCGAGCATGCTCGAGGTCAACCTTGAGGGACTCGCTGAGAAGTCTGTCAGTGTTCTTCAAGATATTCATTGCTTCAGTGCTGTCCTTCCCAACGACGGAGAGCTGTGACTTGACATCAAGCAGGTCACGGCCCTGGTCGGCCAATTGAGCGTTGAGGTCTTGGTTCAGCTTTTGAAGCTGCTCGAGCTCGAAATTGGCTTGCATAAGTTGGGTCCTAAGGTTAATGAATGCTTGAGACCTGTAGAAATCACCAGTGAGAACGCTGCCCGGTTCCGCTTCTGCCAGGGCTTGGACTAACCCTTCATCAGTCATGTTCTTGATGAGAGCCTCGATCTGGTCTTGAGCGACGGCGTGCTTCTCGAATACGTCGTTGAAGCTCGACTGGACGTGCGCGAGTTGGCGTTTCATTTCGTCGCGCTCTCGTCGAAGGAGGGCGCTGTCTCCGGCTGAGCCAACCGTGGTTCGTAAGAGGTTATTTTCCGTCTTGAGACGGGACAACTCTAGGGAGATGTTGACTTGGCCGTCGTCGGCTGCGATATTCAACTCATCCTCAAGGTTGAAAGCCGCCCCCGAGTCGCCAGCCACTCCTCCCTGGGCTCCGGAGCTGGCCTGTATTTGCTCCTGGAGGTCCTTGATGAAATTTTCATCGTGACTCTGTCTGGCCCTCAGGAGAACGACTTCTTCCTCTAAAGCAGTCATGTCCTTCATAAGCTGAGTCTTTTGATTCCGTTCGTCCCAAAGATGCTGTTCCGACTGCGTAATCATCTTGGTGAGCTCATCCTCGGCCTTCCTCGTTCGCGTGTTCCGTTCGTGATCGTTGGCGAGAGATCTGAGCTGCTCCTGGAGGTCTGCCTTTTCGTACTGCAGATTCTGAACTTCCTTGACGAGGTGTTGTTGAGACTCGAGCTTTTGCTTGTATCGGTCTGCCGTGTTGGCCTTCTTCTCTAGCTCTTCGGCCTTGTGTTTCCATTCCATAACTTGGTCACGAAGCTCATCGAGTTCGATGCTCTTCTGAGTCAGCCGCTGGACCTCGCTTTCGAGATGCGCCTGGCTCCTTTCGTATTTGCGGATGGTCTCCTCGTTTCGGGCGATGATCTCCATCTGTTCATGGACCTGAGCCTCGAGTATCTTGATCGACTCGGCGCTGTTGGCACCATCTTGTGTTGCCTTCCTCATGACCTCGAGTTCTCGATCGTTCTTCTCCTTTTCGTATTTCAGCTCCTCGTGGCTTTGTTGTAGGTATTCGAGCCGGGTGATGTAATCGGATAGGTTCTTCTTGGTCATGTCGAGTTCTTGTCGCAGTTCCGCATTTTGCTCCTCAACAATCAGATCCATATCCCGAGCTTCCATGACGGCTTCGATAGCCTCATCGAGATCCTCAGCTCCCCTGGAGTTGGTGATGTCCTGCTGCATGATTCGGATGATCTGCATGATTTCTGCCTGGGTCTGCTTATCGAGGCCGCTTTGGATTCGGGGAACAAACCTCTGGTTATCGGGGCCCATGGCCGCCGCAGAAAGCATAACAGCCAGCAGCTGGAGGGGGAATACGGTCAGCAAGGGGTGCTCTGAGGGATCGGAGAAGAAGGGACGGACCTGGCCGATGCCCTGCGGCTCGGGGTTCTCGGCAATGGCATGGTAGTTGAACTTCTTTGCCTGGCACCCGAGTTCGGGAACCTGGCGACGGATAAACCTGAAAAGGCCTTTGTATATGGCTTGGATGTTTCGCTTGTTGGTGAGCCATCTCGACGTGCCGGTACTCGTATCGAGCTCTGACGGGTTGAATTCCGAGTCTAGTTCTTGGAGGATCTGGGCGAGGAGGATGCCGTCGGCAAGGTCGTCGAGGGTTTCGGCGGAGGTTTTGAGATCGAAGACCCGGGTGGACTATCGAGAGTCAGCAACGAGCAAGGCATTATCGGAACGGGTAAGATGCGTACAGCTTTAAGAAGCGCGGCCTGCGCGCGAGGGCTGTAGGTCGGCGCAGTCCGCGAGGGGGATGTTGTTGTTGGTGACATTTTGAAGGATTGTTTCGTGGTCCCTGGTGGGAGTCGAAGGTAATGGTGGGAGAATCGCGTCGCGGGTCTGGTTGCGAATTACAGGAGATGATGCATATGACGGCCAAGACATAGCGGAGAAAGAGGGCGCTTTTCGAGATGGGGATCGCTTTATAGGATGGCGCTAGAGGACGGTTGTTCGAGATTTATCTTGTTCCATTCTGTGTTTGGCGGAAAAGCGCTCGGTCATTCGGGAACAAAGCTATGCGCATGGCAGGACGTTGTTCTGGTGAGAGCCTCAGAACGTGGTCCCTTCCATTTGAGGAGAGAGTGGAGGACCATCCAACTTCGGGGCTTATCGATTCCAGAGCAATATCCACTGCACCCAGCGCCCACCAAAAATTAGGTGTTCCGCAGCTTTGTAGCGCCCGCGGCCACTCCAGTTTTATAGGGCCGCCATCCGCTTGGCCACGACCTGGATGGATGATGCTGCTGGATCCAGGGGGAATACGGAATATCGGGTCCACCGTCAAACTTGACCAGAGAGCATGTCCAAGACTTCCCGGGTTGTTATTACAGTCCTCCGTCTCAGTGCATGACGGATGTGTGGGTGGGCTCAGTTGTACGTCCTCGCTCATCTTGACCGCATGAATGGAACCCGACCTGAAAGGAGCCAGCGCATTCTCAACATGGGTGTTCCGACGGACGCGCAAACCGAGCAAGCCGATGCTTACTATACCTAGTATCCTTTGATAACGTGTCAAGTGTTCTGCATCCTCGGGAAGAAGTAATGCTGCTGATGGCATGGAAAAGATTACAGGAGCGGTTTCCCATGGATATTCCCAGACGAGACAACCATCCCGCCCAAAAAAAGCAATTCCAAACGTCTTTCGTAGGTACGGCTTGCATTCTTAGTGGCTGACATCTTCCCTAGTCGTTCCGTGCATGTTCCATCTCGATCGGTGCCCGTCAATGCCTTAAGTCTCCAGCCAAGGAGGGCAGCCTTCCAAAATCAGCTCGGGGTGTAGGCGGCAGCTTTGAAGGGGAAGTGTCAGCCCAGGCGTTGTATTTCCATGCTAAACTTGAGTCTTGTGGCCGTTGAACGCATTGTGGACTCTCGTTGCGATCATGGCAGACGACAGCCCCGTCCTAACCCAAGAATGGTGACATCACTCCTCCACTCCTGGCTACGAGGCTCTCAAAGCGCTGCTCTGGTGGTTCCTGGAGAAATCAATCTGGATTTTGTCTACAGATACTGCATGATAGATTCCCAAAACAAAACAGTTCCTGAGACCGGCTGGTTCACAAAGTTACCCCCGGTGTCAGGTTCAAAAAGGCCCCGAGAGCCTTGCAACGAGTGTGTTCCCTTTCATTGTTGCCTAGGAGCGCCGTTTCTCTTAACGCCGAATTCCTATTCCTGCCAAATTGGCGACCATCCTGCAGAACCCAAAGCCCGCTCAATTAAATCGGATATCGTCACACTCTCATTGTTCCGCGTCTTCGTGTTGTTTAGCTCGTCGAGACGACCTGGTCCTCCTCGACGTGGACCTCCCACTCGTTGCCCTGTGCCTTGACCTCCTTGAGCGATTCTTCGGGTGCGAGTGCAGAGAAGCCCCTGGGATTCTGTTAGCATAAGAAGAGCTGGGTAGCTCGGCGGGTGACTCACTGGATCAGATCGTAGACATGCGTGATCTTGCCGCCAGCATCGGTGATGGCCTTCTTGGCCTGGTTGATGATGCTGGAAGGTGTGTTGTCCTTCTCGAACCAGACGATGACAGACTTCGTCACGTCAACGGCCATGACTCCGGGGAGCACGGCGAGAGTGGCAGCGAGGAATGCGAGAGGTCTCATGTTGGTCGTTGGGGGGCGTTGTGGGAGGAACGGTTTTTGGTAACGGTTGGCGGGACGTTATTGCGCAAGGCAAAAGAAGTATCGATGTCGAGTAATATGTTGAGTATCAAAAGCTGACGATGGTAGATGCGGGCTGGAGATGTCTGGGTCTGAGTCGCATGCGCATTCGATGGCTTTATGAGTGGGCGAGGTTGGGGTGGGAATGGAATGGCCGACAGGTCTTGGGGGAGTCGGTCCACTGAACGCATCGTCACGCGGGATTCGGGGTACCCGAGGTATTGCCGCGACACTTGCAGGGACTGTGAAGAACACCCAGTGTAAATCTTGGACCGATTGGGCTTGGTCTGTCAAAATTGTTCGACTTTTTTGCCTCGGGTTGCAAACTCGCACGCCACAGGGCACCTCATCGACTAAGACTAATGCGTGTCGTGATCCTCGGTGCCTGGCTACGTACGTAAACGGATAAGGTTCTCTCGCCCTCTGTTGTGTTCTGTTACAACAACCGGTATCAAAGTGACACGCTGATGATCGTTCTGTCGGCATTTCTGAGGAATGACGCCGCCAACCTACCACCGTCGCTCCTGAATCCCTTCATCACCAAATGATGGCTCTAACAATTAACAATCGCCGGAATACACGCCGCACGTCTCCACAACGACTCGAACTCCACCATCCACAGGGGACGGAATCGCGGATGCAGGGGAGGACCCGAGTCCGAGACTGAGAAGACTGGGCTTTGATGTGATAATCTGCTGTGAATGGCGGAGCATTCGGGATGTAGTGACAGGCCACTGCCACGGTGTGAATGTCTTCAAAAGGATTCGTTCCGTACAGTACTACCGCCTGACAGTTTGTTCTGGATCTTTTGGTCGTGTGACGGGGTAAGCACTCAATTCTTGTCCTCTATTCTGCTGGAACGTTGAAGCAAGCTGTCCAAGATTGAATGCCAAGCCATGACCCTACATCATGCCTCGGAGGCAACCAATATAGTCTCCAGCTTTGGTTCAGGACTCGTTTCCTAACATGGTATCATAGGTAATCTGGCAATTATCCCGATATCATACAAAGAGCGACCTCAAGGCCGTGAATTGCCACACTGTGACTTCAACTCGGCCAAATACAAGACTCGAGCATCTATCCACACGAGAAACAGTAACCAAGACCAGGTCCAACCAAAATAGAGCACCAGAGTGATCAACCGGGGCTTGAAAGCGAATCGCATCCTTCATCCTGACCAAGGGTTGATTACCTGCTCGGCGATACATTCATGTAAGACTGTATCTCATTATGGCGCCCAAAAAAATTGCTGGTAAATTTGAATACAAGGTAAATGCTATGCCACACCTGAACGCCGGGCTGGGGGTCCTAACTCGAGATATACATATTGTCCAAAGATCCTCATGATCTTACAGGCCCAACCACGCTGTCGTGCTCGCTCCAGATGTCCTTACTCTCCTGTTCGACAGCACGCATGGCCACTGCCACATCCTCAAGCCTGGTGACGACGTCAATGACTCCCTGGTTGACTCTTTGGAAGTATCGATCGTTTGCTTCTCGTCTCTTTCTCGCAAGGAGAATATCCACCTCCGTCTCTTCCTCCAGCTTGGCACCGAGTCCCTCAACTCCCGTGCCGCTGCTCTCGGGGCGAGGAACACTGCCGGTTCCAACGGTGCTCTTGCCGCCTTCGGTGCCGTCCAGTGCACCGGACCTCGAGGCATCACCCAAGGTACCTTTCAAGTTTCGCATCTCGCCGCCGGCAGAAGTGCCGATGCGTTCCCCGGTCTCGATGGCGTCGTCGGCTTCGCTCCTTGCCCAGGCCTGAGCCAATGCGATTTGAGCTGCTCGTAAATCCGCCAGCTTGCGGTCGTGTTCCGCCCCGAAGACGTGCGTCTCTCTTGACGCTGAGAGTTCCACCTCTTCTAGTGTTGCCTGCATCTCTGCCCATAGCGCATCAGTTCTGTCGGCACTTCTAGTGCTTTCGGGAGCCAAAAGTCCACGTCCGGGTCGCAAGTGAGGAGAAATGACAGTCCCAGACCGGTTTGAGGGAGTACGTTCGAGGTTGCTATAGCTCAGACTCGCCTGACCTCCTGTTCCGGGAAGGGAGATGTGTGATACATTTGGGGATGGGTGAAGGAAGAGGGTGGGAGGCGGGTCACGCTGGTTGCTCTGTGGCCGAAGTGTTTGAGACATTGTGATTGTGAATCGTGTCCGTATCTTAGGATGATACAATGACGAATATCCGCATTGCTGTTGAACTGGCGACCGACCTTTCCAGCCTTCGCGACTCTTGAACTGAGTGGAGTACGCTAGCCCAGTGCCAAGACCAGGATGTCTGAGCTGGTGGTTCGATATCTTGCACGTGATCTGTCATGTGCTGGTCCACAAATCGCACTCGCACACTCTAGGGCCGAAAAACCCTACATACAATTTTCGTTGGCGAACTCTCCAACTTTTCGACGACTCCGCAAAATCACATCACCAACCGTCGTCGCGATATACCAGACAAATCGGTACGTGCCTTTTCAACCCATCGCCTCTGCAACTCAATCCAGCACGACACTCCTTTCCATCGACGCCCTACTGACGACGAATAGCAAAAATGGCTGGAGGCAAACCCCGTGGTCTCAACGCTGCTCGAAAGCTTCGAACGAACCGAAAGGATCAGAAATGGGCCGACCTTGCCTACAAGAAGCGTGCTCTGGGCACTGCTTTTAAGTCGTCGCCCTTCGGTGGCTCTTCCCACGCCAAGGGAATTGTCCTAGAGAAGGTCGGTGTTGAGGCCAAGCAGCCCAACTCCGCTATCCGAAAGTGTGTCCGTGTTCAGTTGATCAAGAACGGCAAGAAGGTCACTGCCTTCGGTACGAAAACCACCCGTCCCATAACGAGCGATCGCGCGAGAAATCGAACTAACCATCTCCCCAGTCCCCAACGACGGTTGCTTGAACTTCGTGGACGAGAACGACGAGGTGCTCCTGGCTGGTTTCGGTCGCAAGGGCAAGGCCAAGGGTGATATTCCCGGTGTGCGATTCAAGGTCGTCAAGGTTTCTGGTGTCGGTCTGCTCGCCCTGTGGAAGGAGAAGAAGGAGAAGCCCCGTTCTTAAGCGATACGCTGGGGAAAGGAAACAAAGTCACATATGGAACGAGGAGTCAAATCGGCTTGCTTGCATCGGTTTCACGGTTAGGGTTCTGATATGGGAGACGAGGTCTGAAACGGAAAATAGATCAAAAGTCTTCACGAACGCCAATCCTTGTGTGCACTCTGCGTGATGGATGGATCAGGGAGGAGATGTGTGTCCGATAATTAATACGACTTATGGTACAGTATCATGCGCTGTCTTGGTCCTCTACCAGCTTGTCTTTCTGCTCAATGTACCTGACGGCGTAGTCGGCCCCCAGCCCAAGGCTGATGACACCGCCAGTAATCATGCAACCATTGACAAACCACCACCAACAGTCTTGCACGCTTTTGAGGTTGACCCGCTTGATCATGAATCCCAACGTCGCCAACGCGCCTCCACAGCTTCCAACAAAGAAGACCGGTCCAGCACCAGCAGCAGCCCCAGCCGCCGCCAGAAGTCCAACCTGAGTGAGGGCCAGTCCCGTCAAGACCTGCTTGGTCTCGGCATCGTGCTTCAAGGCGATGCTCTTGATTCCCGCCTTGACGTCGTCCTTGATGTCCATGTGGGCGTAAATCATGTCATAGAGGACCGTCCATGCAACGTTGGAGGCGTAGAGAAAGCCGGCGGCAGTCGCTGCCGGATAATTCGACAAGAGGTCGATTCCCAGGGCGGGAAAGCCCATCATGGCACCCCATGAAAAGGTCATGCCAAGGACGAACTGGGGATAATAGGTGACCCTCTTCGCGAGGGGGTAGGTCGCAACAAAGAGTAAGCTGGGAACTGCGTAAAAGAAGCAGGAGAAGGGAAATTGAAGCAAGATCCCCAGCCCGGCGAGAAGTTGCGCTCCAGTGAAGACAAGACCCTTGAACGGTGTGATGGCGCCTCGCGCGATTGGCCGTAACTTCGTCCTCGAGACGTGAGGATCCAGGTTCCTATCCCACAAGTCGTTGATTGAGCATCCTGCTCCACGCATAATCAAGGCTCCCGAATAGAACAGCAACGACGTGCCAATGACGGCTCCAGGAGTTGCCATTGGCATCGCCATTGGGGCGGCCATGAGAGTTGAGAAGAGACATGGAAAGAAGAGATAATTGGTTCCGACCGGGTTATGAATTCGGGTCAATTCGGCGTAGGGTACCCATGATGCTGGAAGAATTGACAGGATGCCGGATTTGGGTGGCTGATATGCAGCAGGTGGTGGTGGTGGTGTAGCTTCCTGAGACGGAGGTATTCCAACTGACGGCGAGGACTGCTTTTTAGCCTCATGAAAGCTAGCCACTCGTTCGCTCGGCCATGGATGACTCAAAGTTCTTGACAGCTCAGATAGAGCCGGGCGAGAGCCAATTGGCACCGGAAATCTCCTCGATTTAACAGAGAGAGCTCGACAGTTAGCCCAGGCCGAAGCCTGGGGAAGGGGTGTGAGTCGCATTGAGGACCAAATCCGTAACACCAGCTGGTTATCAGTGTCAACCATTGGCTCTGGAATAGTTGAGAAATCTTGCTTACAACCGGTATGGCAATTGCGGCCTCAAAAGGTCTTCAATATCCCAAAACAACACCTACCCAGCAGAATTCCCCTTTCCCGAAATTTTGAGGCGTCCTGAATCCCGAGATTCCGGTCCGCAACTAATGAATTTCTTAGCCCTCAGGAAGATCTCAGAGAGTGAGATCCAGGCACGTGACCCACGTTCAAGTGGCGGCAGTTTGTATTACTAATGCATTCGCCACCTTTCATTGGCTGCGCGTTCCCATGATACCCGTGAGAAGGAGGCAGTTCGCGAGTGCCTGAGTTGGTTGGAGCCATCCACGAGCGCGGTTACATTCTTTCAGCTGCCAGGAGCAATCCTTGCATCCTCCAGATGCACCAACATTAAACGCAAGGCACAGGCTTTGGAGCCCAAGGCCACCGATTTTCCAAACGCATTGCTCGCCTTTTCTCGAACAATCTCGCCACCTCATCACTTGGCGCGCATCGCGTCCACGACCACGGCATCGCATCGAACGCGACATCGTCGCAGCCACCGACGAAATGCCGACTTCACTCCACCCTCAAGCCAAATTCGACCCGATATCGCCGGATCTCGATTTGTACGGCCTGGTCGACCGAACTCCGAATTTCAAATGGGTACAGCGAGTATCCAGGCAACAGATCAGGAGCCTTGGGCAACAAGAGTTCGAGAAACTCGTGCTAATCCACGTCATTGCGGGAGGCAAGCCTTTGATCATCGACGGATGGGATGCGGTTCTCCCCAAATGGCTATTCAGTGCGGATTGGCTCGAGAAAACCCACGACAAGAAGCGTGAGTGGTTCGTCCATCCCATTACCGAGGCGAATATTAAATGTAGATAGAGGAAAATGTCCGAGACATCTCAAGTGCGAGCGACCTCCCGATGACGACGGGTCACTACTTGCGGTCCATGAAGCAGCTCACGAATCAGTGGACTCCGAACAACTATCGCGACGAGCGCCGTCAGCGACTGTACTTGAAGGACATCGACTGTCCATCTGAATGGCATGATGCCCTGCAGAAGGTCATCCACCCAAACCTATTCTACCTGAACGAGAACGCCAGCGAGACCGGAGGCGAAAAATCACAAGATGACATCTTTCGAGAGGAAGCGACAGCCGCCCCGGCAGGAGATCTCATGTCCAGTCTCCCCGAGGAGATGCGAGCGCAGAATCTGATGTGCTACGTTGGACACGAAGGAACCTACACGCCAGCTCATCGCGAGATGTGCGCATCTTTGGGCCAGAACATCATGGTGGAGGCCTCGAGCGACGAAAACGGGGAGAAGGGGGGCAGTTCAATTTGGTTCATGACCGAGAGCAAGGACCGCGAAGTTGTCCGAGAATATTTTCTTTCCATGCTCGGGCATGATATCGAGATTGAGAAGCATTTCGCTCAAATCAATGCTTGGAAGAAGGCTCCATTCGATGTCTACGTCGTCGAACAAAAGGTTGGCGACTTCATCCTGATCCCCCCTTTGGCTGCTCACCAGGTCTGGAATCGCGGAACCAGGACGATGAAGGTCGCCTGGAACCGGACGACAGCCGAGACGCTGGAACTCGCACTCCACGAAGCACTCCCCAAGGCCCGACTGGTCTGTCGAGATGAGCAATACAAGAACAAGGCCATCATATACTTCACCCTCAACAAATACTACCGCCAGATGCAAGAAATGGAGAAAAATGCCGAGACGACCCAGATGAGTTTCCTCGGGCTCGGACGGGAGATCATGCAAAGCTCGCCTCGAGCGAAACAGCTGGCCGGCGACTTCAGAAAACTCTTTGCCCTTTTCACGGACATCATTCTGGACGAAATGTTTGGCTTGAAGGAGAAGGATGTCGAGATGGCCCCTTTTGACTCCAACATCACCTGCTCTTACTGTCGCTCGAATATCTTCAATCGATTCTTGACATGCAAGCATTGCGTCCGGACCTTGATCAACGGAGATGAAGATGCATACGATATCTGCATGGAGTGCTACGCCATGGGTCGATCGTGCGCGTGCATGTCTAACCTCCAGTGGTGCGAGCAATGGTCTTGGACTAAGCTTGTCGACAACTACGAGGACTGGCGATCCATGGTGATCAAGAACGATGGCTTCGTGGACTTTGAATCATCACCTCAACCCCTCGAGGTGGCTCGCCTGAGAGCCAGAAAGAAGTCGGCGGCCCAGATCTGCCAAGAAGCACTGCGCCGACGTCCTTGGAAGGACATTACCAAGCAAGAGAGGGAGAACACTCCGAGCGAGTCCGAGCCCGAAGGAGAAGAAAAGAAGAAGAAGCCAAAGCGAAAGAAGAAGAAGGGAGAGGTTCGACGATGTCACGTTTGCGCCCACAAGGACTACACCTACAAGATCCACTCATGCACAAATCCCGGCTGTACAGAGTCATACTGTTACGGTGTTCTCTACAGGGCTTTCGACATGATGCCCCAAAAAGTGCTCGAGGATGAGCAATGGCAGTGCCCGAAATGTCTCGGGATCTGCAACTGCGGCTACTGCCGGCGCGTCGGCCATACGGATCCTTACACGCCCAAGAACACCTTACTGGGACATGACACACGGCCCATTGCGGATGATCGAAGCATCGAGGCCCTTGTCGATTTCCGAGTCCATAACCTGTCGTGGTTGAAGGCTGCGGGCGAGGAAAGTCGGAGCAGAGACAGCAACCGGATGAAGAGACTCCGAGAGCAAGCCGACAATGCCAAAGCCCAAGACCTCGCTGGACAGGCCGAGGACAACACTGCTAAGCGTCGTGAAGCTGGAATCGAAAACGGTGCCGCAGACAATGTTCCCACCTCAACCATGGGTGGATATGGCGATCAGAGCCATGTTCTTGGCCAGGATCATCCCATGCCAGAACCAGGCCTTGAAGGACCTTTCCCATCGCTGCCTGAAGGAGAGACGAGACCTGTTGATGGCCCAGAAGCTCCCATGGAAGCCTCCCAGTTGGAAGACGCCGACAGCTCTCTCTACCCTGACCTGTCGCCCCTTGTCAGCCGGCAACGCATTGGCATGGGCTACTATGAGCAAGATGACACCCCTGACAAGATCTTGTTCGATCCATTTCAAGCTCCTACGGAAGAGGCAATGCGATTCCCTGAGTCGGACATACCGGAGTTTGTTAAGAAGTCTATCCGAGCGGCGAAGCGGAAGGCAAAACGAGACAACGAAGACCCTGACTTTGTCATGGCGAGATCTCACAAAAAGACACGACTCACGGCCGAGCCAGACTATCTGGACAGCATGGACCCGGCCCTGTTTGGCAACGGTCCAGTTGCCCCTGAAGCTATCATGGTAGAACCGCCCCAGGGAGATGCGAACCAGGTCACGAATCAGGATGCGGAGGGCGCCGAACCCGTCGACGCTGCACAGCAGCCCGTGGCTCCAGGGGAGAGGAGAACGCAGCCCCGATATGACGCCAACGAACCATCGCTACGACATGCCAAACCCCGAGCATCATACGTGGAGCTTGAGATTGATCACGAGGAATCCGAAGAGGACTACGTGCCCTACTCGTCAAAGTCGCCACCTCGTGAAACGACTGGGTCGGGGAAGAGTGCAGTTGACCTTGCCGCTGAGGCTGTCCGCGCCTTGTTTGGAGGTGGAGGTTCTGGGGGAACGAGCGAAACGAAGGCACCAGCTCCAGTCGACACAGCTGCAAACACCCCGGCAAAGAGACGAGGGCGGCCGCCCAAGAATGCGCAGTCGTCAACGTCGACTCCAGCAAAAAGTTCGCCTGTCAAGCCTGACGGGTCTGCAAAGCGTCGCAGGGGACGACCTCCAAAGGCCTCGAGACTGTCCAACGTCATTACAGCAGACGACCTCAACCAAGACGACAACAGTTTCACTCAGGACGATGAAGGGGTTGGGCACGGGAGCGACGAAGAGCACGACCGGCTGGTTGAGGAGCTGGAGGCACAGATTGCTGAGGAGCTCGCGGGTGAAGTCGTTCGGACCGATACGCCAGTGCGCCGTCGAGGGAGACCCCGTAAGTCAGGTGTCACGACGATCGCTGCTCATACCGCAGAGGTGGATCTCAGCGGCGATGAGTCCGAGGTTGCAAGGCCAACTTCTGCTACTAGCCGAGCAGCCAGGAGTGCACAGCGATCGAAGCGGCTGGAAGAAGCAGAAGCAACGCCAACGACCAAGAAGAGTGCCGTTCCCGGGGGCAGTGGGCAGTTCTTGTCCATGGCGGAACGGATGGCCCTCAAGGGCAAGAAATTCAAGATTGGCACGCGAAAACCCAAAGGCAACTCCAGCAGTCTTACAGTAGCTCTGCCCGTCGCATCACCGACAACTACAAACGGGGACGCCGCCGTGACCCGACAAGAGTCGAGACCATCCTCTAGTCCAGGATACTCCAGCACCAAGTCGAGGAGTCCCAGCGATGACTCCTCATCGAAGTCCTTTCAAGGAGACAGCTCCAGGAGCCCGTCCCCGCCAAGACGGGGAAGACATACAAACGGTGCCACGGTTGTCAGGCTTGAAGAGTCGGAAGAAGAGAGCTCCGATGCTGCTTCTGGTTTCGACTCGGATAATGACGAGGACATTCCTGCCCGAGGCCACACTGCTATTAGGGGGGGACGAGGAAGAGGACGGAGTAGGGGGCGACCCCGCGGGCGAGGGCGTGGACGCGGATAGAATAAGAATGAGGATGAGGATGAGGATGAGGAGGAAGTTGCGAGCAAGATGACACCATATCATTCTCGAACAATATTGTATTTATTTTGAGCTTTGTCAGAAGGAGCAAGGCGCTGAAGGCGCTTGTCTATGAATCGCTATCCAGGGTTTAATACCAAGTTCGTATCTATCGCATGGAGTCTTTTCAGGGTATGAGTCGGATTTTGAGCTTGCAAATACCCTATACGTATCCGTACTGTATCATCAACCGGGCGCCCTTTGCCGAGCGAGTCTATGTCCTTGTTCGTGTTGGCTGCACGACAGACGGGCCGTTCTCGAACGACTCGGTCTATTTGGAGAAGCGCTCTCGCCAAGGCTTTGTGAGTCAATACATGGCCAGGTTGCAATTTCACCCGGTCCACTGGGGCTCAGGCTCGTCGACGGGCGCGTCGAGAAATTCAACGACGGAATATGGGCAGTTCACCATATCATTTATTATCGAAGACGGCGCCGCCTCGTGCGGTTTTGCTGGTCCGTCACCGAAAGAACGAACGAACGAAGCGCCCGGCGAAGCAGCGGGACCGATGTCCCGCAGAATCATTGGACGCGAGCTTCCGAGAGGTTCAGCTGCTCCTCCAGATCGTTCCACCGGCCGATACGCATGGGGTCGAGCTGCCTGAGCCTCCTTAACCAGCCAGTCACGTCGTGGCGTTCCTCGTCGCCGCGCTCGTGGCCATTCAATTCCCACACTGCCGCCGTGTACTCGACCAAGGCCTCGTATATCCATTTGATGTCGTGATAGTCGTCCAACAGATCCTTGATGTCGACAATCTCGCCGAGGAGGTACTCCTTGCGCTGGTCCAGCGTCAAATGTGGTGCTATGGAGGAGTCGCCGGCCGCTTGGGTGAGGTTCAACATCAGGTATTGGTGGTAGAACCACAGGGATTGGTCCTCGGGGCCGACGTTGATGGCTTCGCGGATCGTGTCCAGCTCTGAAGGAGCCTTAGCAACAACAAATACGCATGCGCTAGGAGCAAATACGAACCTTTGTCGAGGAACTGTTGACGGGCTTCATCGGTCGCTTTGCGCTCCTTCAGGAGTCGCGGGATCAGCTGGCTGCGGTTGTGCCAGGCCGAGAAGTTGGAGAGGTCGTCGTGGATCTTGGCCGTCGTGTACTCGAACTCGGGCTCGACCAGGCTGTGACCCGCCAACGACGGGCTCTCGAGCTGCGCGACGACGTGACGACGATAGCCCCAGGCGTGGAAGTTGCGCTGGTCACGGGCAAGCATCTTGCCGACCAGGCCGAGCTCCTCCACCCAGATGCGGCGGGCGACGGCGAGGGGGAGCCTCTGGGTGGCCTGGCGCAGGGTCCATAGGCGATAGTCCCAGATCCAGTAGCACTTGGGCGAGTCCACGAGGAGCGGGATGGTGAAGGTCAGCTCGGCGCGGAGCACGGCGGCGTCCTGCTCGGACCCGGACCCGGAGGAGACGGCCTCTTCGCCGGCGGCGGCGTCACGAGTTGTACCACTCTTCCCAGTTGTCGGGCGGTTGGGGGTTGGCGGGGTCTCGATCGAGCATGAAGACGATGCAGCGGCGGATGAGGCTGTGGGAGTGTCGGTCGCTGAAGTACTCGGCGACTCCCTCGAGGGCGACGACCCAGCCGATGGTCTGGACAATAAGCCATAGGTTAGACATCGCCTGCGGGCGTTCCATATTGTGTAGTATTCGGGGTTGAGGCGGAGGAGCTTGGAGGTGAGCTGGAAGGTTTCCTGGTCGTATTGCTTGGCTGTCATCTACCGCGTGTCAGCAGGAGGTGTGACTTGATATAGTTGTAGAGAATGCTGCCAACCCGAGCCCGGATCTGATTTTCCAATGACCGGTACTTTTCTATCCTCTCAAGATCCTGCTGGCGCTGCTCTTCTGTTCGGAACCGCGCGGTGCGGGCTACGCCGTGCTATCGACGCTTTTCGCATCAGTCAATGACGCTCCCAAGCGAACGCCTCGGGGGAAACCTACGCTGGTCATTCTGCAGCTTGCGCGCGTGGGAGGGGAGTGATCTTTCGATGGAAAGTGGCTTTGATGACGGCACGTCGCTGCGAGAGCCGTCGGGTGCAATTGGATTACTACATTGTTCTGGAATATGACTTAATGCGGTGGCGGGGCCGAGGTTTCCAGTGGTTGATTTTGCTGTAGGGTAGGGTAGGCACCAGTTTAGGGAATTGAAGCTTGCTTCAGACACGGGAAGGCACAGGAAACATAGGGGCCTGCAGGTGGTCCACGATACTAGGTACCTACATACGTAGACGGAGATAATCTACCAACATAAAGTGACCGGAATAATTCACGACTGCAGTGACATCTATTGTGGATGCCAGAGCCCAGTCGATGACGAGGCTGTCATTTCCTTTGTGTGATAACCCAAAAAGTCTCAACAGCTGCAAGGTGAAAGGACCAGTATTGTGATTAGGAAATTGACCATGACGCGTGATTCGCCCACTACAACGTAAGCCCTCATTTACAAACTATCTCGGCCTCCCCAAAGAGAAAAGAGATACGGATGAATACTTGGCAAAAAGTGTTGGTTGACGACCCCCTCAAGGATCTGGGGTTGCCAGGATTTTAAGGGAAAGTGCCCAAACGGGATGTCCGTTGGCGCCTGCCGTGCTCGTCCCGACGGCAAGTTCAATTAGTACCCACGCACATGCCAACCAAAAGGAACGTACCACGTCCATCACCAACTTCGTCACGACACTTTTCTCATCTTTTCGCTGCGACACATCACACGTACCCGCCCTCCCCGATGATCGACCCCCCATCGTCCCGTCTTGCCCTCCCGTTTCAAGATTCGCCGTTGTCTCGGCCCGTGGGCCGAGCATCGTCCGCCGGCCAGGACCTCGTGGCACGTCGCCCCCGCTTGAGAGACTCAGCAGTCTCATCTAGATAGTCTTGTCTCTGTGGAAGCATAGCCTTGTCTCCCTGACCGCTACCCACCTGCGTGATGGTCTATAGTGCTGGTAGTATGCGTTGTTCTCACTCTTGGCTGCCTCGTCCCCTATCCGGTTTCTGACATAATCGATAGTTTCCTCGCCTCCCAGATTCAACTACATCTCTTTCCGTCGTGGCTTGCTTCTTCGACCCGAAATCTGCGCCCTAGCACAATGGCCTACATGAACGGCTGGAGGACCTATCCTACTTGGGCATCTCCTTCCAAGACGCCCGAGTTGGCCTCTAGTATGATTCGTTGTGACCTGTAGCGCCCGGGCCAGGAATCTCATGCCACCATCACGCCTCTTTCGCAAGTTTCCTTGTCCCGTGTGCTTAAGCGAGAGCCCCTGATCACTCAACCACCACAGCCAGAGGTGTCACCACTTTTCGCCCAAATCTTTCTCATTAGTCGTTCATGCATCTTGACCGGTACGCTGGTTGGTGTAGCTTGGGAATTAAAGGGGTCCCTGGACAAGGTGCCTGCGGTTTCGTGGTCTCAGGCACCAGAATGTTCAGATTCACCCGCCCAATGAGGCAACTTGTTTCACTCTTCGTCTGCTAGTCGCCAAGCAGATCAGATACTGTGCCCATCATGCAACGTCACAGCGTTCCTTGTCGACGATTGTCGAGTCGAGGTCGGCGTGCAGGCTTAACCTAACCCTTCCCACAGCCGCCATGAATCGTGGGATCGAAGGCATGGCAAAGGATGGAAACATGACACAAAAGCCGTTGGGCCATGGCACGACCAGCTCGCCCGCGAAGCAGCCCTACCGCCGCCGAGTCGTAAGTTGGGGGCAAAGCCTGTCGAATCCTCCAGAGCCGGATATGCCTCCTCGTAGCCCCCTGGTATAAGTACCACCTCCCCGCGGCTCCCTTGGGGAAACTCTTGAGAGGTCATCGAAACGCAGTGCGGTCGCTCATCCCAAGTCATTCATTCTTTCGCTTTCAGTGCAGCCTGGTGCTAGCACACTCTGATTTCTGTTCATTCACCCTTCATACACTCCTTCAAGCAACTATCCAATTCATTCACTCTTTACGGCACGGTCCGTCCTGATTAACCACAATGTTCACAAACCTCATCAAGTCGCTGGTCGTCGGCCTCTCGCTCAGCGTCCCCTTTGCGAGTGCGTCGCCCGCCCACGCGAGACACCACCACTGTAAACACGAAGTCGCGGCCGAAGAAGCCGAAGTCGAGACGGCAGCGGCAGAAACGACCTATACGAATGCCGTATACTTCACCAACTGGTTCGTCCAATGACTCTTCGGGGGCGCCGAGCAAAGACTTACATGTGCTACAGGGGTATTTATGGAAGAAACTTCCAGCCCGCAGACCTCCCTGCCGCGAAACTCACGCACGTTCTGTACTCGTTTATGAACGTCAAGGCCGACGGCACAGTGTAAGCTTGCTCCGAAGGCGATGTCCGAGAAGCCACTAACTGGTGGAAAGATATCTCTCAGACTCGTACGCAGATCTCGAGAAGCATTACTCGACCGACTGTAAGTCAAACTGGGAACTCGATGCGGGTTCTAGCTGACAGAGGGAATAGCCTGGAATGACGTTGGCACCAACGCCTATGGCTGCGTGAAGCAGCTCTATCTCCTCAAGAAGGCCCACCGACAGCTCAAGGTCATGCTATCCATCGGTGGCTGGACCTATTCCACCAACTTCCCCGCCGCCGCGAGCACTCCTGCCACACGCACGCAGTTCGCCAAGACGGCCGTCAAGTTCATGAAGGACTGGGGCTTCGACGGCATCGACGTCGACTGGGAGTACCCGGCCGGCGAGACCGAAGCCGCCAACATGGTGCTCCTCCTTCAGGCTGTCCGCGACCAGCTCGACACCTACTCGGCCCAATACGCCTCGGGCCACCACTTCGAGCTGTCCATTGCCGCTCCCGCGGGCGAGACGCATTACGGCATCCTCAAGCTCGCCAGGCTCGGCAACATCCTCGACCACGTCAACCTGATGGCCTACGACTACGCAGGATCGTGGGACGCCACCTCGGGCCACATGGCCAACCTCTTCGTCAACTCGGCCACGCCCAAGAGCACCCCCTTCAACACAAACTCCAGCCTCCAGGCCTACCTGAACGCCGGCGTGCCCCCCAAGAAGATGGTCATCGGCATGCCCATCTACGGCCGCTCCTTCGAGTCGACCGAGGGCATCGGCAAGGCCTTTACCGGAGTCGGATCCGGCAGCTGGGAGAACGGCGTCTGGGACTACAAGGACCTTCCCCGGGCCGGCGCCGAGGTCAAGTACGACGAGGTGGCGCAGGCCTTTTACAGCTACGACTCCAGCACCAAGGAGCTCGTCTCGTACGACACGCCCGCCATCATCAAGCGAAAGGTCACCTACCTCAAGAACCACAACCTGGGCGGCAGCATGTTCTGGGAGGCCTCGGCCGACAAGAACGGCTCCGACTCGCTCATCACCACGAGCTACCAAACCCTGGGCAAGCTGGACACCACCAAGAACTGGCTCAGCTACCCCAACTCGCAGTACGCGAACATCAAGTCTGGCATGGCTTGAAGGGAGTAGGATATGACATTTTCGATTCTGGGAACTCGGTAGGGGTCATGAGGTGTACATTCAGGGGGGAGGGATCTGTACATACCAGCTTAGCTGGATGCCATTTTTGTATATACTTGTACTTGTTACGACATGAACGTTTTTTTGAGCCCAATTTATTTCTTGACCTGATTTTTAGAAGACTTCCATGCGTGCCCTGGTTTATCATTCATCGTGCCTTCCTCTACCTGGGCGCCTATCGGTATTGCCTTCCTCCGAGTGCTGCCTTCCGCAAGTGGTAGCACCTTCTCATTGAAAGAAAATTCCTACGTCAGTGTGATCCTTCCCAAAATATGACCAAACATACCCCTTTTTGACCCAACCAACGCTCTCCGCTTCTTCGACCACCCAGCGTGACTCCTTCCCCTCACCATACCCTCTCCCTCCTCCTAAGACTCCGACTCCCTAAGGCACTGTCGGCATTCATACAGTTCTCCATCTATCATATCTGTATTTTTGAATCTGACGTGGGACACCCGACTCTTAGCAATCATCGCGTCCTTGCCTTGGTCTCTATCAATATTCTTTGCCGTTCGTTCTCTCATAGGTACCCTCCATGACATCCCAGGCTCATCTCGGCATCGCACGCCCTTGACGACTCTCCATACACCGCCATCCACCCATCCCTCCTCCGATCATGCAGCGTGCCACACGCTCTCGCAAGACTACACGACGAGATCGCACTTCAAGTCCGGGCCCAGTCAGTCCTGCGGATTCTGGTTACGGTTCGTTTGAGAACTCACCCGACCCCTTCTCGACCCCAAAGCGTCGACTGGGCACCTTCTTCGACGGCTCGGGATCTTGTGATGGCATAGAAACCTTGTGCGAGGAAGCAAAGCTCGAGAAGGCGCGCTCTCGGCTATGTGAAGCCACCACAGCTGCCGCGGTCACGAGTGGACCTCTCATTGAATAGGAGACAAACAGTGCACTTGGCTCTCCTCGCAGATCTCCGCCCAGTCGCCCGGCTCTCCAACCGAAGCGAGTCGACTTCAATAGACGATTGCTAGATCGATACATTCCTAGACGAGATCCTCGCTCGCCGCCAGCCGAGAGATACAGGACCACGAAGCCGACACATGACCTTTCGCCGATAGAAAAGATTGTCAGAAACACCAAAGCATCCGCAGACCCGTTCTCTTCTCGAAACTCTGCACCTTCAGATTGGTATCCGCCTTCCCCAACTGATGAACGAACTCTCAATCGAGGTCTGTCTCTCTTCATGCTACGGATGACCATGCTGACCACATGATGTAGTCGGTGCCGTCTTGGGACCACTCTCCGCAAACCGCAGAAGCCAGAGACTGGTGAGCCACGGGGGAGTCTGGACTGTTGGAGGGCTGACATCAAGTACCATCCCCGATGCAACCACTGATACGGCACCCGTCGAAGAAGGTCAGACACGCGCAACTCGGCGCCATCCCATTGCACGGGTATTCTCGGCTTCGTTCCCCAAGCTTCAGTGGAACGCTCAAGATGACTTGGCCAAGCACGAAGGTCGCATTGCCGTAGCCTTGGACATTGACAGAGTCCGCAAGATATTTGACTTTGACCAAAGCGTTCAGATTCCGAAATGCATATTACCTGGACGAAACGACAAGTATGCGGACAAGACGAGGACAGTGTGGGATGGGTGTGGGTGGAGGAACGGAGAAGAGTCCCTGAGTGAGCGTTCAGATAATACGATATTGATACCGACACGAGACTGATAAATCAAGGTAATCCGAAGCGCACGAGACTGAGTTCACCGTTCAAGTAAGACCCCCTTCGACGGCATGAGACCACGCCTTGCTAACCGTGTAGGGTTCTCAATGCACCAAACCTCAAGGATGATTTCTATTGCTCGCCCCTGGCATACTCCCTGACGTCACAAACTCTCGCGGTGTGTCTCGGAAACTTCTTGTATGCCTGGTCTGAGGACGTCGGCGTTCAGATGATGCATGGAGCCAATTCGGAATCCTAGCTCACTTCCATTGCGTTTTCGTCATCCCAAGGTTCCAAAGCCATCCTCGGCATTGGCCAATCCGACGGATGTCTCGTTCTCAGGTCTGTCTACGATGGCCTTCCTCGCTTTGAAGTTCAACAGCGGTTTCCGATTGCGTGTGTGAGTTGGAGACCGACTTGCACGCTTCGTCCGTCCAAGAATCCGTTTAACCCGGGAGTCCTTGTGCAGACCGAGGACTTGGTAGTCGGCGACGATATGGGCACACTCTACTATTACTCAGTAGAGTGGCCCTCGGGCTGGGAAGTCTCAAGAGATACCTGGCCCGGATCCATCTCCCTGCTCACCAAGATCTCGGTTCATAGTCAACAGATATGCGGCCTGGCCTGGGCCCCTGATGGAACCCTTTTCGCGTCCGGTGGCAACGATAACCTTTGCCATCTCTTCGAAGTCGACCACATCCTCGAACAGGATCGGGTTAGTCCACGTCGTAATGCATACTCCCCTCGAGTTAGGCGAACACGGACAACACCTCACGGTCCGGATACAGACTCCGAAGAGACACGCGAAGCTCGGGTTCGGGGCCCCGACCCCATGTCACCAATACTTGTTCCAGCTACGGCTTCCAATAGGCCAGAAGTCGAGACATATCGAACCTCGCTCGATACTCTGCGCCACCTGGGGACTGGGGCAGCGCGGCATCGCTGGGTCCACGGCGCCGCTGTCAAAGCCATTGCGTTTTGTCCGTGGAGGCGTGGTCTGATTGCAACGGGAGGCGGATCTAACGACAAGTGCATTCATTTCTTTCATACATCTTCCGGCGCGGCTCTGGCTACAATACATGTGTCGGCCCAGGTCACGTCGCTCATCTGGTCGACTACCCGGCGAGAAATCCTTGCCACGTTTGGCTATCCGCACCCAGACCACCCGTACCGCATCGCCGTCTTTAGCTGGCCCGATTGCAAGCAGGTAACAGCAGTTCCCTGGCAGGGCGAACCCCGGGCGCTCTATGCCATCTCGTACGCTGAGGGACCTCTCTATCCTAGAACTCGGAGGAAGGGTCGGGCGGCGGATGAGGGATGCATCGTCGTCGCCTCCAGTGACAGGAGCGTCAAGTTCTACGAAGTATGGGGGAAGAAGGGGAGACAGACAGGAAGACAGGAGGCGTTAAGGGGTAATGCGAGTTTTGACGGGCTGGACGGGATGACCAAGGAGGGGGATGTCATTCGTTGACGAGCGAAAGGATATTGATTAGAGGCGGAGCAGTCCTATGGACGGAAAGACGGAGGTTTAGAATGCTATGTCAACCATTAAGAGCTGAGGGTTCCAAACATGACAGCTACATAGCTTGGGACCGGTATAGGCCTGGATATACCGTCTCTTTGTTTCGCGAGACCGTTTCCAGCTCTTGTCCACTCAGTGGTGATATGTACAGATGATTATTATGCACAAGCATGGTCACTCCTCTACCGCAAACAGGGCTGTTGTCCTAGATAGTTATATCCCAATCAAAACCAAAAGGATTCCGCAGAAAGACGCCACACCCCCCGTTAAACTCCGAAAAACACCGCTTTGAAAATGCATTACGCTTGCTGTGCCAAGTAAAGAAGCCCCGGCCACTGCTACTTCAAGATGGCGATGAGCAGGACCAGGATGATAATGAGGACGATGATGGTGGTCATCTGCTTGTTCTCGCTGGCACCCTTTGCCACCTTTCCCAGGGCGCGGCTGGCGCGATCGAGCCTCCCCTGGACGCGGTCGGTGACACCGTCGACCTCGTCGAGCATGACGACGTGGCTGTCGAGCTCGTCGCCGATCTGCATGCTGAGCTCGCGCTGGCGGCTGATGGACTCGCCGAGGCGGTCGAGCTGCTCGTCCTGCTGGTCCAGCACCTGCGCGTGGTACTCATGGATCTGTCGGTTGGACATGCCCTCGACGTCGTCGCGGTAGCCGGCCGTGTCGCCGGGGTCGTCGCGGTAGGGGCCGAAGAGCTCGTGGGAGGGGGAGGGGGGGCCTTGGCCTTGTTGGGGTTGGGGGGAGTCGCTGAAGCGGACGGTCTTGGACTTGCGGGAGGAGCCGCCGGGGGGAGGAGAGATCGATGCGGCGTGGGCGAAGTCGGAGGAGAGGGCGTCCGAGTTGGGGTGCGTGAGGGTGGCGTTGGTGGATGGGTTGGAGAAGCCGTGGAACTGCGCCGTGAGGTCGTCGTATTGCTTCTGGAGCGTCTGTAGCGATTCGGCGAGACTTGAGGCGGCGCTGAAGAATGGTTTGTTAGCTGGTGAAGTGTATGGGGGAGGAGGGGGAGGAGGAGTGATACGTTGCGTCGCCGCCTTCCATCAGGCGCTGTTGCTCCTCGGCGACGGAGGAGAGGCCATCGCGGAACTGGTCCAGCGACCGCGAGATGTGCCCGTCTTGCGTGTCATCCTCGAGGTTCAGGCTCTGCGCGCGCTTCCTCTCCAGGAGGGATAGCTTGATGTGGTCGGAGAGGAGGAAGAGCTGGCTCGACGTGGACATGACGATGGGCGGCGGATTGTCGATGACGGAGCGTTGCGGTTGGTTGGTTCGGGGGTTTCGGGCGGGCAGAGGCTGGAATTGTAGATCCCAATGCTATGCGAGGAACTGAGACAATCCGGGTTGGCGTTGGGTGTTGTAGGTAGGGAGATGGGAAAGCGAGAGACACGAGCGGGAGGGTAAGTTGCTTCGACCGAGACCACGATAGGCAACGCTCTTTTGAAACCGGGGGATTTAAGCAATGATGATGTTTCGCTGCAAGGATGGCCAGCCGGGTAACGCAAAGAGTGGATTAACTTTCCCGATATAAAGAAAAAAGAAAAAGCCCCGATGGACGATGAAAATAATGGACCGTTTTCGTCCGTTTGATTTACTTCGAACAATACAAGTTTTATCCCCAAAAGTCTTGTCGTGGAAGCTGGGCTTTGAGAGAAAGCTGGGAGCCTACGGTGAACGCCGGCGCTTGTTGACCGACGGGATCATGCATTGCGCGGCCGTGGAGAGGAATCCCAAAGTCTTTCAGCCGATGTTCAGCCGGGTGCATCTGACTTACACTGTAAGTAGGTACTCGACCTCTCTAGGTACGTACTAGGTTAGTAGTTCTCTCCAGTGTAATCGAGTATTGGTTTAATTCTATAGCTTATTGACTAAAGGTGATACCTTGACATGCGATACTCGGACTCGGGCATGGTTGAAACAGAAAACGCTGTGCGAGGCATTCACTATCCTGCTCGAGTATACATGTCAAACAGCGATACACTTGGATAACCCGTTGGTCTTCCATCGCCCCCTTCAAGTTGTCCCTCGGTATATACTTGTGGTGCCTTTCCTGGAACTGCCTGTAGACTCGCGCGTCTCTCGTCTCTGATGGGAAATTGAGGCTTCGCCTCTCTGTGAGATGATGGATCCTGGAGAGTTGCGGAAGGAACTGACACCCAAAAGACCGACTGGAGCATTCGATGCTTAGGGATTCTCTTGTATTGGCCGTATCCGAGCGCGAGGTTCATTTTTTCTTATTATAGTTGTTTGCCAAAACAGAAATGCTCAGGTTCGTCGAAAAGACTTACGCAAGCAGTGTGTGGCACCGGCGCACCGCCATTGTCGAGGTTGTCAATCGTGGCTCAGCTATTCAAAATTAGCCCATGCATTGTCAAGAATCAAACCTAAGAATGAGATACTCACACGACGACACGCTTGCTAGTGTTGTCGACAGTGAACCCCTCTAACCTCAACTCTATACTTATTCTGGATCGACTTCACCTGGGGAGCTATACCGACAACCCGAACAAGCTTTTCGCTTGCATATCGGTCTTAGTAGATCTGACGGACATCTCGAGAAGTTATCATCTTGTTCAAGGGGATATTAATAGTCAGGTGAATGCTGCGGAACTAAGAGGCACTGGATTACTGCCAGTCTCTGGGCACAAAGAGGAAAAGGAACTAGGATATTCGTATCCGTACACCACCGGGGAATAAATACTATCAGCGAACCAAGGTGACGGCTGATCTCTTTCTCGTGCACATATCCAGTCAAGCTACCTGTTGAAGATTAGCATCCCATTTGCTTATAGCCGAGTTCTTCACTCTTTTACGGTACAAGACTCTTATGGAGAAAGGTTGACGGTCGTTCCTTGGTGAAGGCTTCGTGCCATCTCCACTATAACCCGAAATCCCGAAGACGGCCGGGAATGGCTCCCAAATGTTCCAATTGCGAGCCCGTCGCGTACATAGCACCCAGGGTTGCTAATGCGTGTCGATTGGGCAATCTTATCTTCGCTGAACCAATTCTGGCAAGTCCGTAGCCTCAAGTCCTGTCGAATCGGTAGTCGACGGACAGATTAATGCTCAAGCTCGAACAAAAAAGGCTGCAGACACCCTGCCTTCACCTCCACTCCAGCGGTCGTCATGTGTTTCTGCTGTACAGTGTGTGACACAGTCCTGACGTGCCTTGATGGCCCATTCGGCACTGTGCGAAATCGTCAAACGAACCGCGTCTTGGGTCCCGTCGCCTGCGAGGGGGAATGGCGTTTCTATTTGTTCGCAGGTTCGCATAGACAGATACGAATACGCCCATCAAGAATCATCCCACAACCATGCCCAGCGCCAGTTCGATTGTCCGTGTCAGCTTACTCACCAAAGGCACCAAAGAACTCAGCAAAGGCTCACGGAGAATTTATCTCCGAAGACCCCAAAAAGTGAACGGCCGCAGCAACCAACACAGCCAAGGCGCCCTCGTACCAGGGCGCTCTGCCACGGCCGCCCTCGGCGAGGCACGACCACCTGGTTTTGTCACACAAAATCGCCTCACCCAAGGTAGTTGGGCATTTACTCTCAAGGCGGTCACGCACACAGCAAGAGATGGATGGATTGAATGAGTGAATTAAGCACGCGAATTTTGGTAGTCTAACGAGACCCAAATAAAAAACGAGATCCCATATGATGTAGCGATACATGGCCAGGAGTCTTGTCGTAACTCCCTGTCGACGGTGGTTGTCCCCGTTCAGATCCCAATCCCTTGTACCGAAGTGTCCCTTGTCCCTCCCCAGACCATTCCTCTGCGCATGGCAAAAACACGAAACTCCAGAAGAAGAAAATAAAAAATAAGAAATTTTGGTTGCGAGATCATTTCATCGGAAAGGCGCCTAGTCCATCCTCATCTCGGTGTCGGCCACTGCGCCTTGAGAATGCTTCTCGACAGGCTTGGGCGACTCGGCTGCTGACAGGGTTTCAACGCCATCGAACTTGGGAGGCGAGCACTGTAGGTTGCGGAGGGTTCCTTCAACGGTTTGGCTGACGAGCTGGCCTTGGCGGAGGTTTTCGGCAAAGAGGTAGAAACCCGAGCTTGACTCAACAAGGTACGACTGGAGGCTCTTGCTTTCAAGGACAACCCGAACATTGGTGATGGGGAAGTGGTTTTCGATGAAACGGGCCCAGCCACGAGCAGCAGCTTGGATGTCCTCGTCGTCGCTGATGCGTCGCCAGCTGATGCCGAGATGAAGGGTGAAGTTGTCGAGGACGGGCGCCTGGGTGCTGGCAGAAGCGGTTGATGGGGTCTTGACTTTGAGAGAGGAGGTTGGTGCAGGTGCTGAAGGGCGGTCGGTACGCTGCTGCTTGTGGATTCGATGAAGCGCTTTGAGTTCCTGTCGGGTTGCGGCCTCTGCCGATTTCTTCTCTTCAAGCCAGGTTCCGGATTGGCTGCTGGCGTCGGAAACGTACGCCTTGGTAGACTTGATGAGTGTCATGCCGGGCCCGTATACCCATTCCGTTTCGGGCTCTTCACGAGGAAGGGAGGAGACATCGGGCTCCAGGTTGACGGACGCTTCCTCGCGGGAGCGCTTTCTTCCCATGTTCATCTGGCCAAAGCCTCGAGTGGGCGTGAGGCGGCTTCCGAAGCTTGCCATGCCCAGAGGTGACTGGTGGGGAGGTTGAGGAGACATGAGGAGTACCGGGGACGAGAACTGGGGGCTGAAGTAGGCCATCTTGAGAGGTGGTAGAGCAAATGTAACTGGAACGAGGATAGGTTAGTAGTCAGTGCTGTCACAAACCATCAATTAGTCTCCGGAAACGTCGAGCTGTCGAGGCGCGTCGAGCGGCGGCGTCTAAGTGAAGAGGTGAAGGTGGTCGAGGTTGTCGTGTAAGATGATTGACAAGGTCGTTTGTTGATGAGTGATGGGAGATGCTCAATTGACGACAGAGTCGCGTGTCTGGAGGGCGCGACGCGAGGGGAAGAGGGTGGTAACGACGAGTAACGATAGAAGAGGTCTGATGGATGGATGGTGGTCGATGGGTAAGAAGGACGGATGGTCTGGGTTTGGGTGGAAGAGATGATCGAAGTAAGGCAGGATCGGTGGCAGGGCGCCCAGAATATATGGTGGAGGGCTGGACGGGTGGGTGTGGAGGATGGAAAGGTTGAAATGGAAGCGGAAGGGAAAAGGAAAGAGAGGACGAGAGGGAGCGCGAGGAAGGGGCACGAGTGGCTCTTGGCTTGAGCTGCAGGAGATCGGAGTGAGGCTGCATGGGCAACCTGGGGAAATAGAATTGGCACTGTGGGTTGGTCCCGTCTTCGGCGAACGCCATGTTCCTCTACCTCTGGTGTGATAGCCGAGCAGCATAGCAGAGCACTGCGCGCTATCGGAGGCTGGGAACGGGTCCAAGGGGCAACAAGAAGATACGGTGCGAACTATGCATGCACTGTATGCACGGCATCAGCTTATCGGCTGCTGGCTCTAAACTTCCCGGCCCTAAAAAGGGTCTAGCGCGAAACTAAGAGGCCCCCCCTTGCCCGCGTCGGTACGTACCTCCGGAAGTACCTGAGGTACGTACCGTCAAACAGGATGGAAGTTGTCCGCTTCTGGCGTGCGTAATTGTTAAGGTCTTTGACCTACTCGACCCATATTTGGTGTAGCGTTGGAGGATCCGCCGAGCCGTCGTCTGGTTGGGTGGCCAACGTCCAACGAGCTGAGCTGCCCGCATCCAGGCCAACCAAGCTCCACCACCTCTCAAGTCAGACACGACTCACTTGATCTCATTGGAAGCGTCGTCGACGCAGCAAACAGCTCGCCCAGACAAGGTTTGCCCCCTTATTATCCCCGAGCCGAAGTTGGCGTCAGCGGAGGAATTTTCAACCAGAAATGAATCGTGTGCATTGGTACCTAGGTACCTGAGTAATTAGTCAACCTCAACTCGATGGAAGACGTTGGAACGGATAGGCGTTAATGTGATTGATACCCCAGCAACCGATTCGAATCCGGGTTGAGATATCTCCGGATGAACGTCCCGAACCATCCTCCCATCCTCCCATCCGCCCATGTCCCATAAAACGGTGCTCACGCTCTCAACTCTGACCCTCCACCAGGTCCTGTTTCCCTCGTCTCTTTACACCTCATCCAAGACTCCCCCGTCTTCGGTGTTCTCGGCTCCTCCATACAATCCCTGGAACCCTGGCGTTCGGAGTCCCGCGGGACTGATACCTCGCCTGGTCGGGGTTCGTCCTCGAAACGCGGTTGGCGTTGCCAAGATTCGTTCACGACGCCTTCCAGCAGGCGCTGTGTAGGGACCATCGATCCGACTCTGGTGGCGCGCCTCCGGCAGCTGGCTGGGTGTTTGTGGCTGCGCCGTCATGATCAGCTCATCGTTATATACAGGAAGTCGTTGCGGTGTAGCTGGGCTTGAAGATTCTGCATTTCCTTCCACGGCGCGCCCTTCCTTAGGCGGTGATACTCTCGTCGGATGGATGTACGGATAGCCAAGGCTCGGCAACACCCCGCGATCTCCAGATGATTCGCCAGGCGACACTGCAACCGTTGTTGCTGTGACCTCGATGCTGACCTGTGCTGTCCTTTAGTCATTGATCATTACGTACGTGGTGCTGTGGCTCGCGTTCGAGGGATGGTGCACACATACCATTGAACCATCATCTCGAGTCTGTTGACTTGCAGAAGGCGATGATCCATCATCAACTACCCGGCCAGTCCTGCATCTCGACGGCCGCCCATCAGCCCCTTCTCGGCTATTCTGGCGGTTTGTCAGTCAGGATGTCGATAGACTTGACCTCGGGATCACAGCCAGGACTCACAGGCGACTTGGACGCACTCGATAGCGATGCTGATGGGGGAGATTGGCGATCCTGAGGCGTCAAGTTGGTCGCTTTCGGTATTCTGCGGGGTTGACCTTTGTTGCTTGAAGAGGCTTTAACTGTCTCGTTCCCAAACGTGACCTCGACCACCGCGCCACCATAGTTCCCTGACATTTTGGAGACATGTCGGTTTCTTCGTGATTCGGGCAGCTCCCACCCACGATCCTGCGCTGAAGTTGTCAACGCACCCGCAGCTGGGACGTCGATGGCCAGGCCGTCACCAGACTCGGATGAAGGGGATTCCTATCTCTCTTCATCATCACTTCCGTGCTGAGAGCTGGTGGTGGCTCCAGTGGGAGTAGACTGAAACACGGGGCGATTGGCTGGCTCACTACTTTCTTGGGAACTGGCTCTTTCGCGAGAGGTTGTGGCGTCTTTGCAGATTCTGAGGTATCGCCTGTATCTTGACCGACGCTCAAAGTCTTTGAGCTCACCAGGAGTGAGTGCAATGGTTCTTGAGCTGAGTCGAAGCATTGTACACCAGCCGGGATGGGAGACCTACTTTGGTGGGATGATAAATCGATGGCCGGAGAGAGAGAGGTCGTTTTTGGTCTTCCCCAGGTGTCCGCCCAAGCAGTGACCCAGCTCGCAGAATTTCGAATCGAATTGATTACTCCGTACCTGCCGTGCTATTACTGCGTGACCTCTTTTTGGAAAGAGATTTGTTCGCCTCGGCGAGGCCAGGCATTAGGTAGGTATTGAGGAAATGATGGCATTTCCCGCCGACCTGATGAGGCAGGCACATCCTATACCGACGGGAATCACGATGCGGCATTCGCCATCACAGTCAGTCGCTATGCAGCCAGAGCCTTCCGGATTTGGGGTGCAGGAGACGATGCCCGACAAAACACGGGGTGACAGGAAGGATTCTTGCTGATTTGGGGGATTCGACGTCATATTCGACATCTTTGGGCTGGTTCAAGCGGAAGGAACCACCGGGAATCGGTGCGTCGTGGCCGAGCAAGAGGCAGTGGCTATGATTATGATGGTATGATTCCTCTGACTTTGAGCCAGGATTCGGAAGACAAGACCTGTCAGCTCATCTCGCCAGTGTCAGCCAGACATTTGCAAAACTAGAAATAAGTCGAACCCGTATGAAGCTGCACGCGAATAGAGCTAGGAGACTATACGGGAAGTTTTACGGATACATCTTGTTTGAAGACCTAGTAGTTTTCTTTATTTCTAGACGCAATGGTCGTCCGACAATGCCTGCAACTGGAGTGTCGCGGCTAGATTGAGCGAGGCGATATGAATAGCTTGCGTCTTGCATAGCCCGCATCTGTACGAAGGAGGAACGAATCCGCCGGTGGATTCATCATGGAGGCTGAGTGACGCGCCTTCTCTTGCGCCTTGGTCTGGATGTCATGAGAACCTCAGGCAATGACCTCTGGGCTCGTAAATTCCCGGTTGGAACCCGCTAACGTGGACCTAAGCCAGGTACGGTAGCCGGTACTACTGGCTTCGGTAAAGCAGCCGATCACGACCTGAGGGGGGAGGGAGGACAGAGAAGAGGAGAAACTCGGGGGCGTACTTTGAAGATACGAAGCAGGCATTGTTTTGAATTTTTATAGACGGCATGAAACATCAAGTTGAAGCCCGTAATTCGCATTGCGATCCCTGGGGCTGGCACTCTGGCAGTCTTTCTCGGGATGCAGGGAGCCAAGCTCGGGATGAGTGCTTATTCGGACTAATCCGCTAATAGCACTGGAGTCTTCCTCCCGTCACCAGGGGCTCTCTCGAGTACTGACCGAGTATCACCACCATCTTTGCCCGAATAAAAGTACGGACGCCATCCCGCCAACGGTACGTCCAAGAGAATTAGGTACCAACGGGGCATTACGAAGCACTGTCCAACGGGCGTCCGTAGGTTAATCCATTGGAACGCCAGAAAGCCGCGTCGATTGATTGACAAGGTGGTCAAGGTCGAGGTGCTTTTACCCAACCAAAGCCCAGCCGGCCAAGGTACCAACCTTCGTTAGTTCGATAATCCACTCAATACGCAGCGGCCATTCGACATCGTCGTCGTCTTCGTCCTCGTCCTCGCCCACGGTCAGCATTTATCCCGCCTGGAGACTCGGCAGCCTGAGGCTCTTCTCGTATCGTACCCCGTACAGAGAGATAGCGAAACGGAGACGGAGAGACAAGAGACAAGAGACGAGAGAACGGATAGCGAGGTAACTACGGCGCCGCCCCCGTTTGCCCCAGTCTCAACTGCCATTCCCCATCCCAGCAGACACGGACGCCATCCATTATTACTTTGCTTGCCGATGCTGCTGCCAGCTGCCAGTTGCTAACCCAATTTCCCAACAGCACCACCTCCTTCGCCCATGCCCTATGGTTTACCGATACCCCGTCAGTGACCGACCGTCTCTCGTTCACGACCCGAAACTCCCCCCTCAAGTGCCTCTGCCCGAGCGCTCCTCCCACGCCTTCCACGCCTTCTACGCCTCCTGCTCCTCCTGCTCCTCCACAACCCGCCCCTTACAACGACGACAATCCTTGGCGTTCCTCCATTGTCAATATGAATGGGGACCTGAGCCTCTCTCAGGCCCTGGGCGGTCTTCGCATCGCTAACCCTGACGATGCTGCCGAGGCCGCTTCTGCTTCCGCGTCTGCATCCGCGTCTGCATCTGCACCGGCTGTGGCCACGACATCCTCATCCGTCTCCCAACCCACAACAGAATCTCTGGCCAACAGCATCCGCCTCGAACCCATCGATGCCGCCGTCGAACCCATCCTCAACGACCCACGACTCGCCCCGCCTGCGCGCCGAGCCGACGTGACATCGGATTCTGCTTCCATCAACCAGCAATCCCCTCAACCCGACGCCCAGAGGTTATCGATATACGGCCTCCCCAACATTCCCGAACCTGGCCTCTCCTTTCCCGTACACGACCCAGCCCAGCGAGATGTTCATTACAGCTCGAGTCGCCAAGGACCGCTTCCACCGACGGCACGCCCGTTGCCGCCCCGGGGGAGCTCCAGAGGCATGGGCAGCTATATTCCCTCTCAAGCAAGCTCCCAATCCAATGCACCATACGCTGGAGATGCTCCAGTACCGTCCAGCAGCGAGGACTGGAAGGATCGCGGTGCCGCTGTAGGAGTACGCCGTGAAGTTGACGCCGCAGGCCGTACCGTCGTTCGACAAGTCAAGAAAGGTGTCCGCGACTTCACCTTTGGCCGTGTGCTGGGAGAGGGCTCCTACAGCAGTGTATACCTCGCCACCGACCGCCAATCGCTCAAGGAGTATGCCATCAAAGTTCTCGAGAAAAGACACATCATCAAGGAGAAGAAGATCAAGTACGTCAACATCGAAAAGAACACCCTCAACCGCCTCACAGAGCATCCCGGCATTGTTCGACTATACTACACCTTCCAGGACGAAACCTCCCTGTACTATGTTCTCGACTTGTGCAATGGCGGTGAGCTTCTTGGTGTGCTAAAAAAGACTGGCACGTTCGATGTCGAATGCACGAGATTTTACGGCGCTCAGATTCTGGACTCCATCGACTACATGCACTCGCGAGGCGTCATTCACCGAGACCTGAAACCAGAAAACGTTCTTCTGGACGACCAGATGCATGTCAAGATCACCGACTTCGGAACCGCCAAGCTGCTGCAAGATCCTCGCAGCACCAAAAGCCAGGACTCGGGAGCACCGGACCCCGGACAGAACGAGAAGGAAGGAGAAGACCGAGCTGCATCCTTTGTCGGAACCGCCGAATACGTGAGCCCGGAGCTCCTCACACACAAGAATGCCTGCAAGGCTAGTGATTTGTGGGCGTTTGGATGCATAATCTATCAACTACTAGCTGGACGACCCCCTTTCAAGGGAGGCAGTGAGTATCTGACCTTCCAGAAGATTGTCAACCTCGAGTACGAATTTCCCCAGGGCTTCCCACCCGCGGCCAAGGACCTGGTGGAACGATGTCTTGTTCTGGACCCAAGCCGACGCCTCACCATCGAGCACATCAAGAACCACGAGTTCTTCGACGGTCAGCCTTTTGGCAAGGGGCTATGGAGGTCAAAGGCACCGAGACTACGGCCTTACGCCCCCCCTCAACAGGAGCCCACACTCATTCAGCTCAACGGCTTTCCCACCACACCACAGCCCATCGCTAACGCGAGGGCTCCCCTACAACAGAACAATTCTTCCAACGGAAGCAGCAGCCGGCCGAGGATCATCACCGAGCTTCCTCCACCAACACAACTAGACATTGAGTGGTCACCGGTTCTTACTCGGAACAATGAGCGTATTCTGAAGCTGGGTGATCTCATGGTTGTCTCAACGCCACTGGCAGGAAGCCCGCACGGAAAAGGGTCCGAGGACGGACACAAGAAACTCTCCCGATTCTTTGGAGGAACCACCACAAAGAAGCGACAGCGGCTGGTCATGATCACGTCCAGCGGCCGCATCGTCCTTGCCCCGGCGGGTGGAGAAGAGAAACGAGCAAAACAGGAACTGTCTCTCCTCGCGAAAGATTGCGTTTGGAGAACCCAAAAAGACGCCAAGGGCCAGATTGTTTGGTGTGTGGATACAGTAAGTCGGACGCCCCCGGATGAAGCTTCAAAATCTCTAACGCGTTTCCTACAGGGCGGACACCATTACACTTTTGAGGAACCCAAGTCTTCATCACCACCCTCCGAAGGCTCACCTCCTGCGGCATCGGAATGGGTTGAATGTCTAGAGCGAGCAAAGGAACTTGCCATGTCTCAGAACATTCCCGGAAACTATGGCGGCGACAACGGGTTCGCCGATATGTCGTCGACAGTGTCCAGCCCAGCCAGCACACTCGGTGGTCGTGGAAACTTTTCAGATGGCTTCGATCGGCAGGGTCGCAATCATTTGAGCAAGAATCAAGGCATCGTCGAAGACCCAGCACCAAAACGGAACCGATTCAGCAAGAGACAATCAAGAAGCGGACTGGGGTCCGCGTTTTGAACAAATCCCGTCAAGGACGAATGAGAGAACAACGCGACTAGACTCGGTGGATGCGCGGCCATTCGAGCCGCAAGACTGATCTCTGTGAAAGATTTTGCCTGATACCTACCTTACGCATCACATTCAGTTTGGTCATGGCATTTGGCAGCGTGGCGTATTACTAAGGAGTTTTTATTTCTTACCAAGGTTGAAGGACACGTTATTCTTGGTGCATTTTCGAGCATTCAAGCAAGAGTCGGCAAATTGGTCGGAGGGGCTGCAACCGGCAGCGTGAACATGGGTTCCCTTTCGCTCCCCGATGGCCCAACTCAAAGGGTGAAGGGCCAACTACCCATTTGTCCGGCTAGGGACTCGCCAGAGCATCGATCATGGGCTTTTTTCATGGTCTCAAAGACTAATTTCTTGTCATTATGTTTGACAGAAGATGGAAGCTAGAAGGGAGGAGAAGGTCGTATTGTATTGGGACTGAATTGGACTGGACAAGAGGAAGGGCGCTGCTGTAGAATCCTTATCGCTCTAAACCACAACTTCTCACACATCTAGGTATCTATAAAAAGCAATGTTGTATAGGTATTCAGTTATTTAGGGTCAGGCACGGAGTATGGGAATTCATTTCTACTGTTTTTTGTTGATCTCAGGGTCAATATTGCAGGGCATCTATCCTGGTACCAATCCCTCGGGCTCTAACCAATTCTACACAAGCAGGCCATTTATAAATGCGGCATGAATCTCCTCAACACTCTCTCATTACGTCCAATAAGTAAGTAAGTACTAAGTCTGGCAGTCTGGGGGACTTGGGATTTCCATCTCGTCTCCCGTGTTGTTCGGGGCATCCTCGCATTATGTAATCTCGAGGCTGCACCACGTGACCGAGCCAGCCACACTTGGCTTAGCGCATTGTCGCCCATGAGAGGCAATTGCGATGCGACGCGACACGCCAAACTGCAAACTTGCCAGTGCTCCAGTGAAGCCTTGTCAACTGTTGCAACCGATCAACGTCGACGTTTTCAGAAGCAGCCAGCCAAGATGCAGCAGCAATACCGCGCGTACGCGCCCCAGGTGTCGCAGCGATCGCCTGCAAACCAGCGCAGAGGCGGAATTGGTACGCGGTTCTCCAACCCGCGCTTCGTTCGTTGCTAACTCGAGTGTGTCTTCGTCAAGGGCCCATGATGTCTTCAGGTCCCCACCCTTCGGTCCCTCTCACCCAGGCTCAGCTCGCCCAGCAGCAACAAGCCCAGGCGCACGCCAGCGAACTCGCAAAGAGACGGAGCCGCCGGCCGACGGACAAGAACCTGCCCGAGGGAGTCGAGAACGATATCGTCGACGCCGAGGGGGTCCAGCGGTACAAGGACTTGCGGGATGTCGAGCGCAGGCTCGATGCCACCATGACGCGCAAGCGCCTCGATATCATCGATAGCGCGAGCAGGAGCACAAAGGTTGGTTGATTTGTGAACTTGAAGATAACTGCGGCCCCCGCTGACGGTAGATTGTCCCCCCCTGCAGCGATACAAGACCCTTCGAGTTTGGATCAGCAACACGGTTGAGGACCAGATATGGCAGAGCAGCGGCCTCAACGTCGATGCCTTCGACTTTACCCCCAGCATGGACGCTTCCTACCGCGTCAAGATCGAGGGCCGTCTGCTCGACGACGAGGACGACAAGGACCAGTCGGACCTCACCAAGGACGACAAGACGGCGCAGGACGGCGCAGACGCCTCGTCCCAGAAACCCAACGCGCAAGCGCAGAGGCACCGATTTTCGCACTTCTTCAAAGCCCTCAACGTCGAGTTTGACCGGTCGCGATTTAGAAACGGCGCCGAGCAGACGGTCGAGTGGAAGAAGCCGGATCCCGCCATCAGGAACCAGCCCAACGTCAGCTTGCCCGCCGCGGCCGACTTCGACGAGCTCACGTTCAAGCGGAACGGGGACGAGAACATGAACATCACCATCAACCTCTTCCAGCAGGAATCTCCCGAGGTGTACCGGCTGAGCCCAGAGCTCGCCGAGGTGGTGGACATGACCAAGGCGACGCAGCAGGAAGCCGTCATGGGCCTGTGGGAGTACATCAAAGTCACGGGACTACAGGAAGACGAGGAGAAGCGCAACTTCCGTTGCGACGAGCTCATGAAGAAGGTTTGTCTGGTATGCTCACGTCACCGGGCTGGACTAACGTATGGCCAGGTTGTAAAACGGGGAGATGTGGGATATATTCCCATGCTTAACGAATATGTTACCCAGCATCTTAGCCCTCTCCCCCCTATTGCCCTCCCTTATACGATTCGAGTCGACCAGGAGTTCCACAAAGACCCCCAACCCACCATTTACGATATCCAAGTCTCCGTGGAAGACTCCTTCCGAGACTCATTGCTGCCTCTGATCAACAACCCGCAGTACGCGGCCATGCTCAAGGAGGTGACGGGTCTGGACGAACAACTGGCCCGTCTTGTCCAGGCCATCACCAGCTCCAAGGCCAAGCACACCTTCTTCACCTCGCTCAGTGAAGATCCCGCCAACTTCATCAGGAACTGGCTGAGCTCGCAAAAGAGAGATCTCGAGGTCATCATGGGAGAGGCCTCAAGAGGTGGTGGCGAGCATGCCTCTGGCGACGAGTGGCGTCGGGGTGGCAAAGATAGTGTCTGGGCGACCCAGAACGCTCGCGAGAGCGTTAATGTTTTGCTTTCGAAGCAGCGCTAATACCACGGGGCGAGAGACCGAGTTCAGGGCTGGTAGGCATCTAGGAGTTAGGATCACAGGCTGGTCGATTTGACCCAGCCGTGTAGGAAATGATTGGCGTTGGTTCGGGCTCAGTTGCTGTATAGTAATATTAAGCAAAAGCCACAGCTTTGGCATTGATTGCGAGCCGCCCATTGCGCGTGTTAGTGAATGCCTCCCACTCTCATCCGTGGGGCATTCATATGCTGAACACCATCCACAGCTCTTGCGGTCCATTGGCAGACATTATTATCGTTTGTGTTGACAATTGGTTGAAAGGAAATCGAACATTGCATGCATGATGAATTTTGCTCCCCAGACAAGACAAGGAAATGATCCGGATGAAATGGAAAGAAGCATAGGCCTGGCCGCACACCATTACCGCTGAGGAGGTACTGGGACTGCTGGCATGTTTCGGATTTGCTTGATCAGAAACTCCCTCTCGTCAATGAACTGTTCGTCGTCGGTTCGATCTTCCAGGAAGTGAGAAAGGAAAGTGAGGAGCTTTTCGCGGTTCATGAGGAGGATCTTCTGGACGGCGATTGATTTATGGGGGTTGGCAACGAACACCTTAAAAACGTGGAAGCCCTCGTACTGCACCATTTTCCTATCATCGCGCAGCAGATTCATGCAGATCTTCAGGTGTTCGCCGCGGTCGACGTAGGCTGTCATGACGGTGTAGTTGGACCTATCCAGCAGGATCTCGCCAAGCAGCTTGATAGACTGGCGTTTGGTGACGTAGCTGTTGGACTGGACGAGTATGTTGTTGTACTTGTCGAAAAAGAGCTCGAAATTGGCAGACAAGTATCGCGGCACCAGTTCCTTGTGTCGGGTTAAGAGTTCCTGGAGGCTCAAGTTAAAACAGATCATTGCGTGTCCGAGTTTCGTCTTACCCTGAAGGTGGTGAATGCGTCGGCAGCCACCTCGAATGAACTCTTGTCAACCCAGTCGAAGAATCTCCAGAACACTCCTCTGCCACTTTGGGGTCGGTCGCGATCGATAGCATTCAGACCCTTGGAACTTGATCCCGGCTCGTCCCCGTCGTCGTAGAGAATTATGGCAGCAGCAGCTTCGTTCTTTAGCAACTCGCGGAGAACGGAACCGGCAGGGGTGGCGCTCTCCTTGTGATCATATCCTCGGCACAACTCGACCAGAACTTGCGGTCGATTGCAGACAACGTATGACAAGGCGATGGGGTCGCTTTTGGGAGCGGCAGTAACGGGACGAAAGCGGAAGACGTAGGAGAATATGACTTGGGTGTCCTTGCGAGACTCGAAGGGCAGACGGTAAAGGTTGACGGCGAGGAGATGGAGGAGGTCTTCGTCGATCAAGCCAGTGACAAGCTGGTAGATTTGTTCAGGGGAACTGTCGGCTTCTTGAAGCAAGGTTACTCAGTTTGTCCGCAGAGAGGAATGGGGCATAGCGAGCTTGGATGTGGAGGTTTGGTGCTTAGGCAAGGGAGGGGCAAGGGAGCGTACCGTGTGTTCCTTGAAGGATGAGTTTCATCTGGCTCAAGACTCGAGCCAGTTCCTCAGCCTGGAGACACCAGTTAGTCCTGTCTGTCGAATCAAGTCCGGTAGAATAACGACCTTGGAAGGTCCATTAGGCCCTTCAAGTTTCAAGATGTGCTCGCGGGCTTGTTTGGGTAAGTCGGTGACGGTCCTCGTCCGGGTTCTTCCAAAGAGGAAAGACATGGTGTTAAGCTGCACGAAGAGGTCCCGGAAACTGTGCTTGTTTTACCAAGCTTCGAAGGGGGCGCAAGAAAAGCCCAGAGCTTTGTGTCGGGTAGTACGGCTGGTGGAGAGGCGAGTCGACGATCAGCCGAACGGAGTTGGAAGTTCGTGGTGGTGATACGGTTGTGAGGAGTCGACGTAGTTCGTATGAAGCTTACTCCGTACACATCTGGGAAAAACGTCGAGGCCGAGTCGATGGAGAAGGAATGCGGTGCAGTACGATGCAATATGAGTCGCCGTCACCTGTGCCCGAACGAAGTGACTGGGTTGGGCTGTAACGAAATCAAGAAAACCACGGGAGCCAGTTGGAAGGGATGAAGGGGATACCTTGGACGATTGTTGACGATTTGCAGGGACCTGAGGGGCAGCTCTTCTCGCGCACGCGCCATCAGGCCGCTAGCTCCAACGCCCGAGTCTTCTCCGAAAAGCAACGGCTTGATGATGTGAAATGGGTGTTGCAGATGAAATTGAACCAGTGACTGCTTAGGAGAAATTGTAGATACTGGTCTTCATCTGTTTTATTTGTACCAGGAACCTCTCCCTTCCTATAGGCTTAGATTCTAAATACTTCCTGTTGGTTCAAGATGACTGACTCGGGTTTAGTACCTGTCAGACGTTGTCACCGCCCAACTATCAGCAGAGTGCTGTCTATCAGGGCGTTGTATGTTAGGGGCTACTTCACCGGCCGGCTTGCCTCAGGTGTTACCGTTGGCTGGAAGTACTCAATACCAACGACCCATTTCTCATGAAGGCAATTGGCCCACCGAGCCAAGCGTCCCGACAAGTCTCCGGTACCCGCAAAGGTTGAGCCCCAGAATCGGAGTCGTGGGAGCCATGAAATGGCGGGGCACAAATCCCCCACCTCCCTTGATTGACTCACCCACCATCCCACCATCGCCAGGTCGAAATCTGCCCCTCCTTGAACATTCTGGAACTCCTACTTCAAGCTGGGGGAATCGGACCATCAGATTCCCGTGTGCTGACAAGACTGACTTGGTGAAAGTTATTGAACGTGAGTCACGGTGACGCCTCTTTCTTGCCTTGTCCATCCATCATAAATATCTTTGCTGCCGTCCACACAGCCGGCTTGTCCCCTCGCTTCTTCCCTCCAACTTTTCCGCGTCGTCTCTCTGGCTAACCCGAGAACATTTTGTAGCTCCCGTCATCATGTCTATTGACTTCCCCAAGGAGGAGGAGGCTACCATCGAGCGATGGCGCGAGATCAACGCCTTCCACCGTCAGGTTCGTCCACTACTCGTCACTCCGAACTCGCTCGCCTTTCCATACGTGTCGGCCGTGTCTGACCCCAGATATATAGGTTGAGCTTTCCGTCGGCCGCCCTCGATACACCTTCTACGATGGTCCCCCGTTCGCGACAGGATTGCCGCATTACGGTCATCTTCTGGCCTCGACCATCAAGGATGTCATTCCCCGATACTGGTCCATGAAGGGCTTCCATGTGGAACGTCGTTTCGGCTGGGACACCCACGGCCTCCCCATCGAGCACGAGATTGACAAGAAGCTGGGAATCTCTGGAAAGGCTGCCGTAATGGAACTCGGCATTGCCAAGTACAATGAGGAGTGCCGTTCCATTGTGATGCGTTATGCTTCCGAATGGCGTCACACCATTGAGCGTCTTGGTCGATGGATTGACTTTGACAACGACTACAAGGTAGGAAATTTTACGATGAAGGCTTTAGGGAAATGCTAATCATCGAGTTCGAAGACCATGGATCCCAAATTCATGGAGTCCGAGTGGTGGGTCTTCAAGCAGCTCTGGGACAAGGGCCAGGTCTACCAAGGTCATCGCGTGATGCCTTATTCGACGGTTCTGACCACCGCCTTGAGCAACTTCGAGGCCAACCAGAACTACCAAGATGTTGTCGACCCCGCCGTTGTTGTGTCCTTCCCTCTCGTGGACGATCCCAGTACCAACCTCCTGGCCTGGACCACTACCCCTTGGACCCTGCCCTCCCACCTGGGCTTGGCCGCCCACCCCGACTTCGAGTACGTCAAAATCTTGGACGAGAAGACCGGAAAGCACTTCATCCTCTTAGAGAAACTTCTGGGAACAGTGTACAAGGACCCCAAAAAGGCCAAGTTCACTGTTGTCAGCAAGCTCAAGGGTAAGGACATGCTCGGATGGAAGTACCTTCCTCCCTTTGACTACTTCTACGAAGAATTCAAGGACATTGCCTTCAGAGTTCTGAATGCCGACTACGTCACGGCCGACAGCGGTGTTGGAATCGTTCACCAAGCCCCCGCGTTCGGTGAGGACGATTACAAGGTTGCCTTGGCTGCGGGCATCATCACCGAGAAGCGCCCGCCCCCCGACCCCGTCAACGATACCGGCCATTTCGTCGCTCGCGTTTCCGACTTTCAGGGTATGCATGTCAAGGAAGCCGACAAGCACATCATCAAGTACCTCAAGAACACTGGTCGCATCGTTACCGAGTCGCAGCTTAGGCACTCGTACCCCATGTGCCCTCGCTCCGATACCCCCCTCATCTACAAGGCCGTTCCTTCTTGGTTCATTCGCATCCCCGAAATCATCCCGGACATGCTCAAGAACATTGAGGGTTCGCACTGGGTTCCTAGCTTTGTCAAGGAACGCCGATTTGCCGATTGGATTGCCAACGCCAGAGATTGGAACGTCAGCCGCAACAGATACTGGGGCACACCCATCCCTATCTGGGTCAGTGAAGACATGGAAGAGAGGGTGTGCATTGGCAGCGTCGCTGAATTGCGTGAGCTGAGCGGATACGAGGGTGATCTCTCAGATCTTCACCGTGACAAGATTGACGACATTACCATCCCAAGCAAGATGGGCAAGGGTCAGTTGAGGCGCATTGAAGAAGTGTTCGACTGTTGGTTTGAGTCCGGAAGCATGCCCTATGCTAGCCAGCACTATCCCTTCGAGAACGTTGACAAGTTTAAGGAGTCTTTCCCCGGAGACTTCATTGCCGAAGGTCTCGACCAAACCCGAGGTTGGTTCTACACTCTTCTCGTACTGGGCACTCATCTATTTGGATGCTCTCCGTTCCAGAACTGTGTGGTAAACGGTATCGTTCTTGCCGAGGACGGCAAGAAAATGTCGAAGCGACTCAAGAACTTCCCCGACCCTACTATCATCCTCTCCAAGTATGGATCGGATGCGTTGCGTCTGTACCTCATCAGCTCCCCAGTCGTCCGTGCGGAGCCTTTGAGATTCAAGGAGGCTGGCGTCAAGGAAGTCGTCCAAAAGGTGCTGTTGCCTTTGTGGAACAGCTACAAGTTCTTCGAGGGTCAGGTTGCCCTCCTCAAGAAGGTGGAGGATGTGGACTATGTGTGGGATCCTAGCATGGAGTCCAGCAACACCAACGTCATGGACCGATGGATCCTGGCAAGTTGCCAGAGTCTGCTGCAGTTCGTCAACGAAGAGATGAAAGGTAAGAATGCTGCCCCTGAACGAGCGAAACGAAATCATAACTGACATGATCTCGATAGGATACCGACTGTACACGGTAGTTCCCCGGCTCCTCGGACTCATCGATTACACGACCAACTGGTACATCCGATTCAACCGAAAGCGACTCAAGGGCGAGAACGGCCTGAACGATACCCTTCACGCACTCAATGCTCTGTTTGAAGTCTTGTTCACCCTTTGCCGTGGCCTGGCCCCATTTACTCCTTTCTTGACTGACGAGATCTACCTGAAGCTCCTCCCTCACATCCCCAAGGAGCTGCAAGGTGAGGATGCGCGAAGCGTCCATTTCCTTCCCTTCCCCACCGTACGACAGGAGCTCTTCGACGAAGAGGTTGAACGCCGAGTGGGACGCATGCAGAAGGTCATCGAGCTCGCTCGTGTGTCTCGTGAGCGCCGCACTATCGGCCTGAAGCAGCCCCTCAAGACGCTGGTGGTCATTCACCATGATCCTCAGTACTTGGAGGATATCAAGTCCTTGGAGGGATACATCACCGAGGAGCTGAACGTTCAGGACTTGGTGCTCTCCAGCGATGAGGCCAAGTTCAACGTTCAGTACAGTGTCACAGCCGAGTGGCCTGTGCTTGGTAAGAAGTTGAAGAAGGACATGGGACGCGTCAAGAAGGCTCTTCCTAACATCACGAGTGAGGATGTGCAAGCGTATGTGCGAGACAAGTTTATCATGGTCGATGGAATCCGCTTGGAGGAGGGCGATTTGGTTGTACGCCGAGGTGCCAAGGAGGGCGAATCGTCCAAGAACCTGGAGATTAACACGGATCGAGACGTGCTGACCATTCTGGACACTGAGCTGCACCCAGAGCTGGCTCAGGAGGGACTTGCTCGCGAGATCATCAACCGAGTTCAGCGTCTCCGAAAGAAGGCTGGCTTGCAGCCTACGGATGACGTGAGGATGGAATACCGAGTACTTTCTGACCCGGAGAAGGTGGGACTGGAGGACATGTTTGCGGCGCAAACGGCAGCCTTCGAGAAGGCTCTGCGTCGACCCCTCGACAAGGTTGGCGAGGAGGAGCCACAGACAGAGTCAGTCATTGCAGAGGAGGAGCACGAGGTGCAACAAGCGACCTGCGTGCTACGTCTGTTGAAACTGTGATTTGGCAGATAGTTTAGAAAAGTAGACATGAATTTCGAGTGCGATTGAAGACGATATTGTCTATTCGTGATGCATTCCCGTTGCTTTCTATTTCCTTGAAGCCGCCTATGTCAAGTTAGATTCAGTCAAACCGATGCCAAGCCTTGAGCATAGTTTCTTAGGGGAAGACAAACTAGGTAACAATCCTTGAGCTTCATAAACTCCTTGACACACTTGTCCTTGTGGACTGCATTGTAGTCGGCCACGATACATTTGCCGTAGACGGCAGCCTGAGCAAGAATACTTCGTCAGAGAAATCAATTGACTGTGGACGCGGGTATCTACCTCAGCTGAGCATTGAGACGCGGCCTTGGCAAACTTTTGGATAGGGCGAGTGTTTGTACGGCTCATGTCGGCAAGGGTCGTGAAAGATGGTGATGCGGCCGAAAATAAAGCATCCAATTCAATTCCGAGTTGGGGTGTGGACACAGTAGTACAGTGTGGCGCACACGGAACCCCACAGGGCAATTCGAGCCCCGCCGTTGCCCCACCTTAATTCCCGATGGGGCTTTGGGCTCCTTCATCTTCCAGCCACCCACTTTACGCGCCAGAAGCTCTCCCCTGCACAACTCGGACGCGATCGCGAAATCGTCGTGTTTTCTAATTACAACCCTGTCACTTGCTTTGCGACTCGTTCCAACATCATCCCCCTTGGCTACTCTGTCCCACTACTGTGCTGTCGCTGTGTTGTGCTGTGCGCACCGCATCTTCTCTTTGAGCTTTTCATTCGATCCTCGCCGACTCTACCAATAGTCCACTTCGCACCCGTGGACCTTTGTTTCTACTCCCGACATCCTTCCTTCTTCAGCTTTCGCGAATCCCGCATTCCCACTTCCGATACAGCGACCGGTCCTGGCAACTGCGCTCCTCTTCTTCTTGACTATGGATCAATGACGGAACTGGGCAGCCTGCCTATTCTTCACCGCCGATGTCCTCCGACGAATTTTCTCCAGTTGCGAACCGCGTATCGCACATGCAACCATACGGCTCCAGATCTCCCTCTCCCTCCGACCACGATGATACCTCGAGCGAGACCAGTCGGGTTCCCTCGAGCAATGATCCCTATTATACTAATGATGGTACATCTCAATGGCTGCCTTGTCGGTCCTCGCGCTAACGGTTGTAGATATTGCGGTTCTTCATTCTGTGGTTGTCGAGGCTCAGCAGATACTCGATTCTACCCCCGAACCCAAACCACTACCCGCTGCCGCACTCTTTAAAGCCTACGATGCTGTTCTCCCGAGCTATGGAATCGATCCTGATGCCGATCACCACCTTTCTACTTTTGTGTTCCGGATTGGCGGAGAACGAAGTGGTGGGAATCTCATCGAAAACTTTCAAGCCATCCTCCACCGAATGGGAATTGTACTCGAATTCGGCGATAACAGTACCGAATCATCTCGAATCTCCCACCGAGAATCTTCACCACGCTCATCCTTCAGCCCACGACCAAACGGCCAGGAGCGCCCAGCCACGGACGATAACACCACTGCCGAAGTCGAACCCTCCCATGAACCTGCCAATGGCCCCATCAGGGCCGCACCCCCAGATGTCGATCACGACCCGGATCAAGAGGGCAGTGATCTTGATGACGACGAACCTGTCGATGAAGAACTGCTCGCCAGAGTTCGACGAGCGACATTGGGGTCTGTTCTGGATCGCTGGCGCTCTCGAGCTTCGCAAAAGGCGGAACCACCCAGCCAGCAAGCTCAACCGCCAGCGCCGAAGCCTCAAGAACCCAGCTTTGTGGGCAGATATTCGTTTGCGAACGGTATAGACCACGGGAGGCGTCCTCAACCGTTGGCTAACATTACAGAGGAAGTCACAGAGGAGGCAAGGGGCGAATCTGCACCTCAGCGAGAGGAAAAGGAGGATGGCGGTGCCGACATGCGACAAGATTCCCTGCGATCTTTGTTGGACGCTCCCCGCCGGACTGCTACCGAATCTCCAGACTTACCAGCGACGACTGCCCAAGAAGTTCGTGACGCGACACGACCGATATCCCGACAGGAACAACCTTCTCATGTTCCCCAGCACCAAGAGGAGGGCTCAGCCAAGAACACTATGCAAGGCGTTTTTTCTACTACCCCTCTCCAAGACGCTGGTGTGCTGCCTTCAATTGAACCAAACGACGCAGATGACGCAGGCGACGCAGATGACGCAGATGCCCCTGCCGAAAACGACCAGGAAGAGCAAACAGAGAGACCCGTTGTGGTTTCCCCTGAACCGCAAACGGCTCAAACCCCCCAACATACCCCCGAACGAACGGCCATCCAGGCCCGGACTGAACCCGATGCTGCTGCATTAGAAGCAAAACATCGGAAATCGCTCAAACATGCTGCTCGCGCTCGGGAGCTTTACCTTGCAAGCAAGGTCTTTAATCACTGGGCCGATCGGACTGCCCGTCGTCTTGAACGAGAGGCCGTCGCAAGACGCCACATGATTCGATTCCGCTATTTCCGGCTCTGGAGCCAAGTCCCAGCTTCGAGGGAGCCGGCAATTGAGCAGATGAAGGCCTCTACCGCAGTCAAAAAGTGGCAACGCATTGCAACACAAGATGATGATCTCGAGCGCATCGCCCAGGAAGCTGCCGAGACGTACCGCCGCAAGGCAGCCGGTCGAGTCTTGGAGCAGTGGAGCTATCACCGTCTCCAACACGTCGGTCGAGACATGACGGCGTCTCGGACAAAAGCGAAAGCCCTCGCGAACTGGACGGCTCACGTCGCTGATCACCAAGCCATCTCCAAGGCTGCCGAAACCCAGTCAAGACATCGAGAAGAACGAATTGCTCTAGACAAATGGAAAACGCACACCAAGGAGGAGAAGGCTCGAGCTGCAGCATCAAAACGTGCCGGGACTGCGCAGCAGACATTCAGCCATTTACGAGAGTGGTGGGATCAGGCTGAACTTGGTCGTCGCGCCGCCACATATCACCAACATCTCCTCACGAAGAAGGCATGCTTCGCATTTGATCAGTGGAATTTGCGCGCAAGAGCGCAAGCATTCCTTTGGAGACGCGAGTATCTCTCGGTCATCCGGGCCTGTGATAAATGGCGTCAAGTGGCGGAAGAAAGGGAGCGAATGCAACACACCGCCGAGCGTCACTTCGAGGGCCGAGCCAAAGTCAAGGTCATCCGATCGTTGCAAGGTCGACAGCGAGAAATGTCACAATTGACACACATGCAAGACCGAGCGCTTCTTTACATTCGAGGAACGCGCATGCTGGAGGTGTTCAGCCAGACAGTCAAGCAGCGAAAGCAGAAGGACAGGGAGTCAGTGAAGAGATACTTGATGCAAAGATACACCCAGGTCTCGTCAGCGAGAAAGAAGCGAAATTTCTTCTCGGCGCTGGACAGATGGCGAGCATTAACCGCAAGAGATCAAGCGCAAGCTCAACAGGCATACGAACTTGGGGCGAGGCATGAGTCTGGAAACCAGGTCGCCGCCTTGCAACAATGGAGGAGCTCGACAGAGTCGGACCAGAGAAGCTCCCGCGAAGCCTGGGTCCATTACTCTCGAACTGTTTTGGCGACCTGGAAGGACCACGCTCAAGATCTTGAGCAGCGAGACCTCGAAGCGTGGCAAATCTGGGCAAACGAGAGACAGCGCAATTGCGTGAAAGAGTGGTCGATCGCATCGTTGCAACAAAGCGGGCAAGCGCATACAGCATCCGAAGTCCGCAAGAAACACGACCGCGAGAGAAGGAATCGATACATGCAGCACTGGAGGCAGCTTGGGGAGAGACCCAAGCCAGCTGCTGCCGAAACCGAACCGCTCAGAACCTCGACAAACTTCCTTCAGGGGCAAGGAAGTTATCGGAACAGCTGGAGGGCGCTCTCTGGGAGGCGCTCCGTCATCAGACGAAACGACAGGGCACAAGACTTCTCGACAAGCGTAGTCGAGACACCGACTCGATGGACTGGACAGGCCAATCTCATGTCGAGCATGATGCCTGGCAGCTCTATGGCCCCGTTGAGGGAGGTGGACGAAGATGCCGCGTCATCAGTAACGGGCGACGATGCTGGGGAGATAGTTGCCTCGCCTTCGAAGAAGGTCCATGATCGGAGGACAGGACGCTTCCTCGCAATGGCTTCCACGACGCCGCGAGCTCCAGTCCCATCATATCTCGAGCAGGACTTCCGGGACAGCAACGACGAGTCTGAAGAAACGCGGGGCGCTCAGTCAGACGGCCTTAGTCAACGCCACTCCACTGGAATACCGCCGAGGACGGCACCAATGGCGCCGACGCCAGCTGCTTTGGCTGACTTTGATAACGATGGCGGTCCTCCCTCTTTGTTGCGTCCGGTGTCAACGAAATCTTTCGGAACTCGCCCGATCAGCGACAGATCGTTCGGACTACAACCAAACCCCCAATCGAATTCTCGAGGCGTGGCCAGCAAGTCTTTTGGTGCAAAGCCATCAGGCTTACGATACGGTGTCAGTCACGCAACAGAGCAAACACCGTCTACCAAATCCGTTCGGATACAGTCACCAAAGTCATTTTTCGTTACAACGCCCAGGCCGATGAATGCGGCGAGGCCAGAGAGATATCAAAGGAGTCAAAGCAATAATCATAATAGCACGACTGGATGAGTCATGTAGCTAGGCGGAGGAGGGAGTCCAGGAAGTACATATGGGGGACAGCATTGCAGGCGTGGCCCGTGAAGGCAGGCTCGGTTTGGTTTTTGGTTTTGGATCTTGGACGACTCGATGGATACCCTTGATTGTTTCATGGATATGTTTTGTTGCAAGGAGCTGGGGGCGTTTTTTTTTTTTT